>JAIUCU010000029.1:0-58137 GCA_020226215.1 Sindora glabra | reverse complement strand
TTAACTTAATAATTAGCTTGATTACTAAAGCAAATAGAACTATCAATTGCTTGATTTCATACTTTGGAGATAATAGTTTATTAGTTATATAAAATTCATGCCATTCTTCCACCCTATTTAGGATTGATGATTTTTTATTAGCATTAGTAGTGATATTAAGCTTTATGTCATGAACTTTTATTAGCAACTCTTCAAATGTTTGAGGCTTCATAACTTGAAGAATGTGGCTTAGGCTTTAATTTATCCATTCTACGCATATCTTGATGGTAGATGATTTAGAAAGTTAATCTTTGCAGTTAAGACTTAGATTTATCCATTGTTAAATATAGTTAATAACTAACTTACCTTTTAATTATTAAGCCTTTGTTAACTCAAACATGCTAATAGTACAATGAATGTTATAGAATTAATTTAGAAACTTATGTTCAAGTTGTTCTTAAATATTAATTGATCTAGCTACCAAGTCTGTGCACTAGTCAAAGGCATTTCCATTGATAAACCACACAAATTACTTTACAATAATGTCTTTATCCATTCTAGCATTGTTACAAGTTGCTATAAAGTAAGTGGCATGGTACTTAGAATTCCTTTTGCCATTGAACTATTAAAACTTAAGTGGTTAATAATTCTAAAGCATTTTTAGAAGATCAATTATTCAATAGTTAGCTTGATATAGGAAAAGGAATATTGTATGCCCCATTCTAATTGGCCTTTAATGGCTTCTTTGATTAATTCTTTCAATTTCCTAGTAAGAACAATATTTTTTAGACAAGACTATTCTTTCTTGGAGCCACTTTTTTTCCTTTGCAACTTTATCTCTATCTTCTTGGCATGACTTATCCTTAGATACATCACTTAAATCAATATGAAATTTGGAAGGTTCACTAACTTTTTGTAAAATGTCAAAGATTTATTATTTCTTAAAGCTTCTTTTTCTTAGATGGACTTCGTTAGTGTTTCAAGTGTCTTTGCAATAAATAAAACCTACTCCTCTAGAGAAGTTACACTTATCACCATGATAGGTATTGTAGTTGAACTTAAAAATATAAAAGAATTAGGAGGAGAATCTTTTGAAAAGTGTCCCTTCAATTTGGACATTAAAGTTTTTGAAGCAAAATAGATACTATTAACCTTGCTAGCTTTTCTAACAATTATTTCTATTGTTGATTTAGAAATTTCAGATAGAACATAATAAGTTAAGACATAATTAAGAATGCTAGGTACATTTGACTTTATTTGTACCACATGTATAGGCAAATATGATCTCTATGACAAAAAACATGTGAAAATAGAATAAGCATACAAATTTGGAAGAGTTCTTATTTTGCTTCAAGTCATAGGACAATAAGGATTAAAACATACTGAGTTGAGTAGAGGATTTGCTCTAGATGCATTAAACAATGAGTTACTAAAGAGTTATTTCTTCAGTGCCATTTAAACTCATTTAGATAAATTTAGGCCTCTTAATTGGTACCATTTACCATAAAGTTATTCTCTTTCTTTCTCCCTTCTGACTAGAAGCTTAATCTTCTTTGTTCCTATGTTATTCCTATGCTTGTTCTTAGCAAAGAACTTGTACTACATCTATAAGAGCTTGTTATCTAAATGCAACAGCCTATAAAGGGGGATTTGGATCATCTTTCCTCACAATATCCACTTTGAGCCTATAATCTTCTAAATAATTCTCCATCATTAGGATCATTAGCTTGATTACCACTAGACTTTGCTATATTTCTATTTCAAAGAAAGTTCAATAGTTTAGCTTAAACAAATTATCTATCTACTATTCTAGGAAAGAAGCTTAATTACTATGATAGTCAAATTAAAGGTTTATCAAAATGATATTAGTAATATGTGCTCCTAAGTGCACATATACCATTAATATGATTTAAATTGACTTCTAGGTAAGCAAATATAATCTCATTTTAACTTTTCTATTATAGGCCTTTTATCTTTTATTCCCTATACCACACTAACTTTGTCACAACTCATTAAATTATGACTGACATGGAATTACTTTCTCAATTGCCATAAGCCTAACTAAATCGATCATTGGTACTATCACATAATTTAGAGTAATAAACATATTTCATAACTTTAAAAATATTTACAAATAAGGTTTTGTTTAAAAGATCATTTATATGCAGGTTTTCCAATTGCTACTATGTACAATCCACTATAATTGATTATGTTGGCATATTACAAATTATATAGGAGCCTTCTACTCTTAGCCTATTGATGGAGGTGCAAGAGCTTCTGTTAGAGTATTAGTAAAAGATTTAATTAAACTAAAAAGTGAGTCATGTGACTTAATAAGTAGATAGCCTATTTAATTCACAATCACTTATATATATATATAATTTCAAATGTAATTATATTTTAACATTCAATATTAATTTACATTTAACTAAATCAATTCATAATTCAAGTATCATTTATAAATAAAATAAACATAAGTAAATCCACCTCTTAATTCTCAATCATCCTAATCTATTCATAAATCTAACCTTATCCTTTAGGCTAGTATTATCTATTTACAAACATTTTATCCTAAATCTTAAATCAAATATTCATCTCATCATATTAGTCTCCCCCAATTCACATTCCATCATCATATTTGAATTTACATATATGAAATGAATGCCACCATCATTTATGTTGTAATAATAAATCTTAAATAAATAAATCATATAACATTTATAGTTTCATGAATATAAGCTTTAGTTTGCTTTCTATGAAAGGGAATAGTCGAGTATGATACTTAATTATAGGTGTCCCATAAAAGGTCCTATATTCAAGTACCATACTCGAATATATCCATCTAAAGACTACATTTGATTCTTATATTTAAGTATAATACTCACATACAAATCCCTAAGGATTTGCTTTTAAGTTATATTTAAGTACTATATCCAAATATCAGCATCCACAAATGACATTACTTATTCATACTTAAGTATGTACTCGATTATAGCTTTATTGAGGCATACCTCAAAGCTATATTCCAATATCATACTTAAATACCCTTCTAAGTTTCCAAAATTTTCACAATTTTAATATAGATTTAGCCAATTTGCCTCTATATTTCCACCAATACTTAAATACCCCATCACTTAATTAGCAAACCCAAAAAACTCAAACAAGCTCTGAAATAATTATAAATCATCATTCATTAAAAAGATTTAGTTCTAGCAAAGTAAGCTCACTAAGTAAAATAACAAGAAATTTCCTAGATTAAGTAAGTTATCTACTTACTTGGTGATGGAACAAATGAGAGGTAACCTCAAATTCAATTGAATTATCCCTAATAATAATAAACACACTCTTAATCAAGCTAACCCATAATTCCTTTCAAAGATCAAATTTCCATAAACATTTTCCTAAAACTTATCTCAAGAGGGATTCACTTACTTGAAATTGATGTCTTCTAGCTTGGCTTTTGTTGTGAAATTATAAATTTGAAGTTAGGAAAAAGATAAACAAATTAAAAAAGGGAGGTCAATGGAAGGAAGCTAAATAATTAGGGAGGGAATCTAGAGAAATGATTTTGTAATAGGTTGAGGGTATTTTTGTAATTATGAAGGCTCTCAAGGGTAAAATGAAAAAATAATTTCTTAAATCTTCTCCATACATCCTTACTTGAATCTCATTATACCATTGCTTATGTTAACTTCTATTCTTCCTATTCTTAATATATTTTCCTATTTTTTTTATTAATCACTTATCCCAAACACACCCCTAATAACCTAATTTACTAATACATATATAAATATTTCCAAAAAATTAATAAAAATAGATTCTAATCTCTAAAAGATGTAACAACACATATGGTGTAATTAATTTGTCACCTAAGAGATTTTTACAAGCCCATTTATTTTTCACATGGGGATTTTATGTTTTAATAAATAACTTTTTTCTAATTTGTTATAATTTATAAGGTGGAAATCAAATATACTAATTTTTAATTATCTACAAGAGCATATTAAGTAAGAGAAATGTTTTTATGTGAGAGCAAGAAAAGTGAATTGTGTTCATTAGATTTAATGTTGAATAACCAAGATTAAAATATAAAGTCGTGTGATTTTTTTCAAGTGACCATGTAATTTTTTTAAGTGGTTACATGACCTTCAATTATGTTTTAACCTTGAGCAAGATCTGATGGTTATGATTCATTCCTCTTATCTCTTATGTAAAAAAATACTCTTTTCACTTGATATGTCCCTTATATATATATATATATATATATATATATATATATATATATATATATATATATATATATATATATATATATATATATATATATAATGTTTACCAATTAATTGACTAGCTTTTGATTGATTTAGTGGCATTTGGCTGATTAACCATGTCAAAAAATTATTTTAGGTATTTGATAAATTGATATTTTAATCAATAGATCAACACTCAATCAGTCATTTTGAAAATGCTTTAATATGTCATTTATATATGCACAGGATGTTAGCCAATTTATTATTTGACTAGCTTTTAGCTAATTTGGGAGCATTTGGCTTATTAACTAAGTCAAATAGCCAGGTTAAATGTTTAGTAAATTGTTATTTTGATCAACTAATTAGCTCACAATTAATCATTTTGAAAACATTAGGATATAGCATTTTCAATTAACTAATTTATAAATAATTGGTACAATACTTTTAATTAATTAATTCATAAATGATAGGTAAATAGACATAATTACCCCTAAATTATATAGTTATAAATATTTATTATTTTGTTTAAAATGTGATAAACTATAAGGTGTACAAATAAGAACTTAACCATTAAACCATTAATCTTTTTTTAATTTTATATGTATAAATTTAATATAGTAGAATATAATAGTTTTTCACAAAAATAAATAATCATTTAATTTTACATTAATTAAATTTACATAATAAAATTAATATATATTAATAAAATAAATATTATAGTGTTATATAATTATTTAATGCATTTAAATTATTTTCACATCAAAGGAAAATTAATAATATTAATGTATACATATATATAATACCTACATATATAACCATTTTTCAATTCATTATTTAATCCAATTTTTTAAAATATTAATAAAACAACAAAGGATCATTTAACATAAAAACATTATAAATAGTACAACTATTTTTAATCAAGTTAGATTTTTGTTAAAAAATGTAATGACAAAGAAGAAATATATAATATGAAAATAGTATAATTATTATGATATGTATAAATAACATGTTAAAAACTTGATATAAAATAAATATGAACACTTAAATATATTTACTTCTTGAAATAAAATTTTAACAAGTATAATAAATTATAATATTTTTTTAAGAATAATGTAATAAGTAATAAATTACAATAATATATCTTTTAAAAGAAATTTTAATTCAATAAATAACATATAAAATTTAAAATATGATTAAAGTAAAAGAATATGCTCAAATAAATTATAATATATAATCATGTCTTTATATATTATTTTACATGTAAATAGCTAATTTTATTAAACATTTAAATTCAAATAACTAATGTTATTAGCTAATCAAATTATTTAATATAATTAACTATCAGTTAATAGCTAATTGAATCAGTAAACTATTAATATAATTAACTGACTGTCAAATAAGGTTATAAAGGATTGTTAATCTCATCATACATATGTGAAGGTTAGCAACCTATATTTTTTTTATTTGGATAAAAAATATACTATTAATTTTTTATGAATAAAAAAGGCTAAATAGCCTAAAAAAATAAAGAGTTAATCAAAAACTACTATTGGGGTAGAGATCCTATTTACATCATCAAGAAGATTTGGTTAAAGCTTAAGAGGAGGATCAATTAAAATCTTTAAACCTATCTCAACTGTCGTGCTTTTAAACACTAACTATCTGCACATTTGGTAACTTCTCTATATATATGTTCTATCTTGACAATCCAGTCTTAATGAATGAGCTTCTAGCAATGTCTTACTAGCCTTCTAGTTTTTATGTTTCTATCATCCCTTATTTTCAATATAATGACCAAAGATTAGCAGTTAACCTCAAGGATATTTTTTTTAAATCCCATATTCCATGCTAGAGATAAAGCTCTAAGATTCCCCATAGCTCTGTGACGAAAACATCATAATTATCAAGTTTCTTTATAAATCTAACAATCCAAAATCCTTTATCATCCCTCATTAATCCAACACAACTAACCAAAGAAATTCTAGGATCCATTGCTCCATCATTGTTTATCTTGATCCACTCTATAAGGGGTTTTTGCTAACTAATTTCAATGTTGTAAGCCTGTCTTCTTACTATCCTACAATATATTAGTGTAGAAACTATATTATAATTCTGAATATAGGTAGATATCCATAATAGTGATTGCATTGGGTAGGTACACTCAAGATTAAAGATACTTTTATTTCTCCATATCCATAAATGCCATACAATAATGCCCTATTTCAAACTACAATCTATATTTGTTGTAGATAAAGTATTCTTAGTAATATTAGAAATTACCTATTGTCATAGACTATTGGTGAAAAAGTTCATTTGACTTCTTCCTTTTACTAGTTTAAGCCAGATCTATTTAGGAAAGTTACAATCTCTAAGAGCATGAAGTTCATATTCAACATATTACTAGCATCAGTGATATACAAAGTTTGCAATATTTCATCTACCTTTTTTTTCATTCATTAAAAGGCCATTATTACATAGTTTCTAAAAGAATATTTTAATTTTTTCTGGACCATGCCATTGCCATATATCCTTCCAAAGCTTATCATTTTCATTAAGTAGAGTTTTAGTAAGCATCATATATGAGAGTTTTATTAAGAAAAAGCCATCTTGACTTCCCTACCAAATTCTGATATCATCCCCTACATTAACATCAAGAGATAGACTGGTTTGAATACTAAGTATAATATTGATCGGAAGGATACCAACACATTAGTCTAGTTTTCATTCTAAGTCAAGATTTCCTATTTATTCAACTGTTATATTTTGTAAATGTTAAGGAATAGGTTTGACAACAAGATCTTTCAAAGCTATTTGACCTAACCATTCATCATTCTAAAAATTCACCATAGTACCATTGCCAATAGGCCAAGCAGCATTCTCTTAGCATTTATTCCATAATGCAAATAAGCTTGTCCACAATGTTAAGTCACCAGTTTTAGCCACTGCCATATTCTCTCGATTATGTTGTTTAATATATTTATGGTAAAAAATAGTAGCCTAGATATCTTCACATCCAACATATAGCTGCCAAGTTATTTTCATTAAACAAGCTTCATTCATCTCCTACAATTTCCTAAATCCAAGGTTGCCAACTTCTTCTAGTTGACATATCTTTGATTAAGCAACCATATGAATTTACTTTTCATCAATCATATGCTCCCAGATAAAAGCTTTTTCATATTTTTCAATTTTAGAAAAGATCATATTCAGGATAGACGTTACCTACATAGTATAGACTAGAATAGCTTGCATCATATACTTTGCTAAAACTGTTTGGCCAGCCATAGATAAGCAAGAAGTTTTCCATCTTGCTAGATGGTTTTGAATTTTTTTTAAGTAGATATATGTATTTAGCTTTAGATGTTCATTTGTAAGGAAGAGGAACACCTAAGTACATTCCTAAATCTATTGTAGGAGAGAAACCACATATGTTTATTATCTGCTTACATACCTTGGGTTTAACATTTCTTGAATAGAAAATGTTAGTTTTTAAGGAATTTATTTTTTGACTTAATAATTCATAAAATTAACGTAAACATTTCAAAATTACTTCAATTTGACTAATAGGATGCTTCGCCAAAAAGAAGTGATTATATGGGAGAGTTTATCCATACATAGGATAAAAGTATAGGTTAAGAGAGGATCCCCTTGTTTGACTCTGCAAGTTAGTTTGAAGTTTTTAGTTTTATTCTCATTCCATAGGATATTGAAAGATGTAGTAGTAATACATTGCATAATCAAATTCAATAAGAAAGGCTTTAAATTAATTTCATTAAGTACTTCATAGACAAAATTCCAATTTAGATTATCATAGGCTTTCTCTATGTCCACCTTAATAACAAAGAAACCCCTCTTACTGTGCATTTTCCTTATAATGTGGATCATTTCTTGGATAATAACAATGTTATCCTGAACCCATCTACTTGGGATAAAACTCGGCTAGAAAGGCGAAATCAAATTTGGAAGCATAGGTTTAAGTCTATTAATGATTATTTTTGTCACTCCTTTGTAAATGACATTGCATAAAGAAATTGAGGGGAATTGGTTAATGAACTCTAATTTATCTATTTTTGGAATTAGGCAAATCATAGTTTTATTGATATTGGAGATGTCTCTTCCTTAGAAGACTTCTTTAATGAAGCTACAAACATTGTTCCCCATAATACTCCACTAACTATGGAAAAAGAGGGCAAGAAAACCATCTTCCCTTGGGGCTTTATTTCATCTAATTAAAAAAATTGCTTTTTTGATTTCTTTATTTAAGATAGGAGCTAATAAAGATTCATTCTGGGAGGTTAATAATGAAGGATATTTTATTTTTGTAATTACCTTAGGGCATTGTATTTCCTTTTAAAAAAATAAAGCATGATAGAAGTTTTTAATCAAACTCAAAATCTCTTCTTGATTTATGCATCTTTGTTTGACAGTTACTACATGGTAGTATTTTATGTTTCTCTCTCCCTTGTAATCCAATCCATTCTGGATTTTTGTTCTAGAGAATTTCTTCTTGGTTCATTGTTGTAGTTAGTTCCTCTTTTAATTTAGTTTCAAGCTGTTATAAAAATTGATTGGTTCTGAGTTCTCTTGATTTCTGAATGCCTCCTATTCTTACAAGTAACTTCTTTTTTCATTTTTTTATATTCTAAAAAATGTTTATGTTCCAATCTTTAATAGCCAGGACAAATTCTTTAAGGGCCAAATTCACATCTATATCATTTCTCCAATTAGTGAGAATAAAGTCCAGAAAATTATTATGCATAATCCATGCAACCTCAAATTTGAATGGATGGTTATTAAAAGGAATTGAGGACTTAAATAGGTTGAAAAGTGTGGGATGATGTTAGAATGTTAGTGTGTATATCTTAACAACTAATCATAAGATGATTGTAATAATGTACAATGTATTATATTTTATTTTAGGCAATATAATTACTATGTTTTATTTTATTTTATTTTAATATTTGCACAATTTATAACTTAAATATAATAATTATTCCTAAAATAATTTTGTTATTCCTAAAATATCTATAGTCGAATATTATTATAAAAAGGATAACAATAATACATTGAGACTATTATGTATAGTGATTGATGATTATGAATCATGAATATATGATATCAAGTTAATACATGGGTACATTGTTAGTGAACAGATGTATTTGACTAACCTACTGTAAGAATATTGCATTAATTGTTATGTATCATTAGCTATTCTAATGTGACCATAATGCATTAATTCTTTGACCTGAAACCACTATGGTTCCTTACATAATAGGTCATATACTTTGATGTTATCCTATGTCACATTTAATCGGGATGACGTGTAGGATATTGATTGGGTGTATCATGAATCATACAGAAGGATGTGGTGATGTAGATAGGATTTTGTTACTCCTGTATAAATGAGAAATATCCTTGGGCTCCTTGATTGAGTGAGACTTAGAAACGTATGGCCATGCTCAACTGAATCAATATGTAATATTAATCATTTGTTTAAGTTAGTTTATTTAGTATCAAAAAATATAGATTGAATATTGATGAGGATGACATACTTTGTGCCTCTAGTTTGATTTGGATATCGTTACAAAATAGATTATGATACAAAGCATTGATCACACATTAGGTAGATGTTGAATCACATACATTCTTATTATTTGGATGGCAATAATGTATTGCTAGATACTACTTACTGTTTATGGTCTAATGATAGGTCATTACCAACGTACTAGGAACTTACAAGATCACATAAAAAGAGTATGAGGCAATAATTAATTAGTTTTTAGTTAGACTAAAAATTTATTAATTGGGCTTGTTATTTTATATATATTATTAAAGTAATATCATATAATTATACAATTTGATATTAGATAATTATATTATGAAATAATATTATCATATAATAATATTTAGTTATTAATATTAAAGTAATATTAGATAACTAATGAATAAACCTTATCCTTCCTCACTCTCATCATGTTAGAGATAAGGTATTAGTGGTTAAGTAGAATTAAGATTAGTTGCAATTTTCCTAGTAGGACTAAGAAAAACACATGCCTTTAGCTTTATAAAAGGGGCATGAAGGTGTCATTGATTTGTGTGAAAATAAGTAAATTCACCATCAGTAAAACTACACAAAAACACCCTACAAAATCGCATTAAACCCCTCTTCTTTGTGTGAGGGATGAATCCTAGCATATTCGTGGAGATTGAGAAGTCACCATTTGCTCCTTATGGATATTATAGAGGCATCATTACCTGATTGTACTCGTGATTCGGATCTATACTCCAAGATGTAATCTTTAAGTCTTAATTTATGTCTCTGTACATTGATTTGTGGGAAGGTTTCACATGACATAATTTTGAAAAAGTATTTTTCCACTGCACTACATGATATATGTGAAACCCAACATAGAAAACATTCTTAGGAGAATTTTCATGTAAGCTTCAGGAAATGTATTCGCTAGTTTAAGTTATAGAGAACTCTATTTAGTTTCTCAAAAGAAGGTGCATAATTCCTAATTTAAGGTCCACACCAAGTAAATTGGCCTCCTCTTATATCAATTTCCATTAAACTACAATCATTTATTCTATCATTGAATAATTAAGCTCTAGTTACATTAAAAGGAGCTCCTCTTTTTTCTTCTTCTGAGTTATGAATATCATTAAAGTCCTGTACTACTACTTAAGCTCCTATAAGGTGTTCGCTCATTTGAGTCAACTTTCTCTAGAACTCATTCTTCTTTGATAGGTCAGAATTAGCATATATAGTAGTGAACATCCATTCACCCCTATTCTCTGGAATGATTTTCATATGAGCATATTGAGCATTTTCCTCCATAATGATAATTTTATAGGAACTATGGTTCCAACTAACCCAGATTCCACCAAAAAAACCATTTCCTAGAACTAAGCAGGAATGATGGTAGCCCAACACATGTAAAATAGTCTCTCCTTTAGTAATGTTCACTCTTGTTTTAACTAGTACTAGGAAATATGATTTAGAGTCTCTTAATATTGATCTTATTTGAGATATAAAATCTCTATGCCGACACTTCTGCAATTCCAATTTATAATTTTTCATATCATTAAGAATGTAAGATAATTAACAGGTTTAACTTGAATTAAAATTCCATGCATATAGATTCATTAACTTGTCGTGCTAGAACTGTGTTAACGGCATCATCATTTACAATAGGGTCGTTATATGTATATTCTGCACCCATAATTTCTTTGTTAAGAGGATCTTAATTCCCAACCTCATTAGGTGGGTTTAGTCTTGATCTTAAGTCTGTATCCATCATTACAACATATTGCTTGAAGAATTCCCATGTTGTGGAGATTATGATGTAACTATAAGGATTAATATTTATTGTGCATAATGGATGACTAGAAAGTTCCCTACGTACTCTGGGGTACATTTCAATAGTAGTGTGGTGTATCCAATCCTGGTTCATATTTTTAACAAACATTTATGATCGCTATCTTGGCATGTTAATGTCATCATTTTCCTTTGCCTCCCATGAAGGCCAATCCAGTATGAAATTTTAAGTTTGTTTCAAGTTATCATGTGTCCCAGTTACTACCTTTTTTATAAATATCTCTTGTTTTCTACTTGCCCTTTCCCCTACATTTGATATATCCTAGAGTATTCTGATTTTACTATCTAGATGTTCTTCCATAACTACATTTGTATTCCTACTACTGCCATCCTTCTCTCTGGTTAGCACAGTAAATTGTGATCCAAAGTGTTCCCTTCCCCCTTTATTTCTATTTTCATTTTGGCCATTTTTTGTAAACATCTTAGAATTTCAAGGCTATTTCTTTTTCTGGACTAACATCCAATCTTGATACGTAAAATATTTACATATTTATTTTCCCTTGTATGATGCATTTTTTGATGTTATCTTGTTAAATTAAATAAATTTAGTTGCATTTGCTGAATGGATCTTGAAGTTGAAATGAAATTAAATATTTTAGATAATGCTGTATTTTGACACTGTTTCAGTATTTCGTCCATATCTGGAGTTCTAGATATCCGATTGGGCTGAAATTTTTCGTATGCAAAGCTAAGATCCGGCCCTACAACTTTCATGTTTACAGAAGAGCCCAGTTCTGCCATTTTGGTGGTAAAAAATTGCCAACAAAGTCAGAAAAATTCTGCTGCGAAAATAAAAAATGGTGGCTGCATGTGTTTGGTGGCTAAAGCATGTGATTGGTAGCAAATTGTCAAATTTGATGGCTGGCAGCTGATCCATTCACCTATAAATAGGTGGAAGTAGAGAGCATTCAGCATTCCAAGCATGGGATCACTCATTCATGCATTTTAGATAGTAATTTAGTTCATGCATTTTTAGTTCTAGTATGCCTCCTACATGGAAGGTTTTACCTCTTACATGGAAGGCTAAGTTCTCCTCCTACATGGACGGTTTTACCTCCTAATGGATGGATAGTATTTTCATTTTCATGCATTTGTAATTGTATTTTATGTTTGTATCATGAATTTGATGTTATTTTTTATTTTGTTTTATGTTTGTTTTTAATTTCATTATGTTCTAATTTTTTATCTTCCTAGGGTGATGGCGTAACTTAATAATAACGGATTGAATTATAGTCTATTGAAACTAATTTTGATTTTATTTCCTAGATTGAGTTTTAATTATTGCTCTTAATGCTTTCAATTGATTTGCTACCTTTTGAATGAACTCAATATGCATGTTGAGACCGGAAGGAGATACATGTATATGGAACCTATAGTTAAAACCGTAAATTACATATGAAATAGGAATATATTCATATGGTTTATGTAGTCTTAATGAGTTCCATAAATCCTAATGCATGATTAGTTGTTATAATTCACATAGGAATATAGTGAATTGGCAATTAATTATAGAATTACTTGACCTTAGAAGAGGCTAGTGATTAATTTAGGGAAACTTGACTATCAATCAAGGGAGTAAAATTGGATTAGTGTAGATAGATGATTCAATTCGAAGTTGTTAAGTGAAGTCTGATCCCTAGGTCTTTTATTCATATTCATCTTTACTCTAATTGCATTCATCTTTATTTTAAATAGTTTCTGCATAGATCTTTATTTTATTACTTTTTTCTCCAACTAATCGATTTGCCAAATAGAATTAGGATTATTAATTTTGGTACTTAGTGAAACAATCCTCGTGGGAACGATACTTACTTATCACTCTATTACTTGTTTACGATAGTGTACACTTGCACTAATTGTTAAACCATTTCACACGTAACAAGTTTTTGGCGCCGTTGCCGGGGATTGTTATCATTAATATCAATACCAAGTAATCTTAATCCTAATTTAGTTTTCATTTTACATTTTTTTTCTTTCTCTTTAGTGTTTCTTTTCTTTTTTCAGGTTTGTCCTAGTGTATGACCAGATCAAGGTGAAGCAATGGCAGATTTGAGAGAAGAAGCAGACACCAAAGCACTCCGTGACTATGCCACACCAACAGTCATGGATACCATTTCTGGGATCAGGAGACCGCCTATACCAGTCAACAACTTTGAGATCAAGCCAGCCATAATTCAAATGATGCAAGTAAATCAGTTTGGAGGTTCTCCAGTAGAAGATCAAAATGCACATATAGCCAGCTTTCTGAAAATCTGTGATACATTCAAGCACAATGGCATTTCTGATGATGCCATAAGGTTGCGACTCTTCCCTTTCTCACTTAGGGATAAGGCTAAAAGCTGGTTACACTCTTTACCAGTGGGGAGCATCACTACATGGAACATATTGGCACAAAAATTCCTAGCAAAATTCTTTCCTCCAGCTAAAACTGCAAAAATGAGGAATGAAATTGCTTCATTCACCCAACATGACATGGAAAGCCTTTATGAAGCATGGGAAAGATACAAGGAGCTGCTAAGAAGATGTCCTCATCATGGGCTACCAGATTGGCTACAGTTGCAGACTTTCTATAATGGATTGTCTAATGCTACCAGAACACTTGTAGATGCTGCAGCTGGTGGATCATTAATGGGAAAAAGTATTGAAGCTGCTATGGAGCTGTTGGAAGAAATGGCAGCAAATGCTTACCAATGGCCTTCTGAATGCAACACTTCAAAGAAAGCACTTGGAGTCCATAAGCTAGACATTCTAACCACTTTGTCTTCTCAAGTTACCTCTTTATCCAAGCAAGTGAGTTCATTAACAGCTCAAGCAAATGCAATCAGAACTCCTGCAGATGCTTGTGATTTATGTGGAGGCCCTCACATGAGCACACAATGCCAAGAAGGAAATCCATTCATTCCTTCTCAACCTGAACAAGCCAACTATGTGGGGAATCATGATCCTTTCTTAAACACATACAATTCAGGATGGAGAAACCACCCTAATCTAGGGTGGAGAAGTAATCAGAATGTGTTCAAACCTCAAGGGAATTATCAACAGCAAATTCAGCAATCACCACCACAACCAAAGGCGAATTTAGAAGAAGCATTGGCTCAACTAACCATAAATACTTCTCAATTCATGGCCAGAACAGAAGCTACACTCAAGAATCATGAAGCAATCATGCAAACTCAAGCAACCTCACTCAAAAATCTGGAGGTGCAAATGGGCCAAATTGCAAGTGTGCTGAATTCCAGACAACCAGGCACTTTACCCAGTGACACTGAAAGAAATCCTAGAGAGCACGTAATGACTGTTTCATTAAGAAGTGGGAAGCATTTGAATGAGCCAGAATTAAGAAAAAAAAATGAAGAAGTTCAGAAAGAAGATGAGGTGATTCCAGGAAGAATGACTTTTCCAGATAATCCTCCACCATATGTTCCTTCAGTTCCATTTCCCCAAAGATTGGTGAAAGCTAAGCTAGAAGAGTTTCTGGAGGTGTTCAAGAAGTTGCATATCAACATCCCATTTGCTGAAACTTTAGCCCAAATGCCCAGTTATGCGAAATTTATGAAGGAGATTTTATCAAAGAAACGCAAACTGAAGGATTTCGAAACAGTGGCCTTAACTAAAGAGTGCAGTGCAATTCTCCAAAAGAAACTACCGCCAAAGCTTAAAGATCCTGGGAGTTTCTGCATACCCTGTACCATTGGAGAATGTGAATTCGAAAAAGCCTTATGTGACCTTGGTGCAAGTGTGAATTTAATGCCATTATCCGTCTATAAGAAGCTGGGATTGGGAGAAGTGAAACTAACTACTGTGTCACTGCAGCTAGCAGATCGTTCAATAAAGCATCCACGTGGAATCCTTGAGGATGTGCTAGTAAAGGTTGATAAATTCATCTTCCCAGTGGATTTCATAGTGCTTGACATGGAAGAAAACCAAGAAATTCCTATTATTCTTGGGAGACCATTTCTTGCAACTGGACGAGCTTTAATTGATGTGCAGAAGGGAAAGCTAACTTTACAGGTTCAAAATGATCAAGTATCTTTCAATATTTTTAAAGCTTTTCCATATGAAGATAATATCTGTTACAGAGTAGACACACTGACCAATTGCATGAAAGATGTAATGCATGAAACCTGCACAAAAGAGCCATTAGTGGTAGGAATGGTTAATGCATCAAAGTCTACTGATCCTAAAATCCTGAAGCAGATTAATTGCCTTGAGGTAAACCACGGGCAAAGATTGAAAGAATACAATGACAGTGCATTCAAGACCATCAAAACTGTCATCATGCTTGAGGAGCCAGCTGGTAAATATAAAAGAAAAAGAAAAAGAAAAAGAAAAAGGAAAAAGAAAAAGAAAATAAAGCAATAGGTTAGGACTTTGTCTAGCTAAAGACGTTAAAGAAGGGCGGCTGCTTGGGAGGCAACCCAAGATTTCCTTCTCTTCTCATTTCTTTTCTTATTTAAGCACACATCGCACAGCATTTTTCACTCACAATTACAGCTTTCATCATTTTCATCATGGAGGAATGCCTTGTAAAGCTCAAGAGCAGATTCCTTACTCTTTCCAAAGATGTGCTCAGGAAAATCTACAACTGTCGACTTGAAAGAATGAGGGCATTTAAGCGTTTGGGTCTTCCCGAGGACATACGTTGGATTATTGAAGCTAAGGTACGTTTAGCAGGTGAGTTTCATGAATCATTTGTTAGACGTATGCCGGGTATGGGAAGAAGTTCTTACTCTAAAAAGAGAAGAGCTAAAAGAATGAGAGTCTGTCATAAGTGTGCAAGGTGGAACTGTAATGGGCTCTGTAGGAGTAAAGGAATGGTTTCAGTAAATCGAGAGGACAAAATCCGATTCATAAAGGATGAACTGAGTAAAGAGTCATTGGATAATATTATTCAGACTCTTGAGACGCATCCTAGCGGAGATGTTCATATTGTTCTTCTTGATTTAATGAACTTATTCCATACAGAAAAGGAGCGCTATAGTCTTGGGGATCTGATTGTAAAAGACCCTGTTTGCCAGTTTATAAGAAAATTGGATGGGAAGTAAATCCTCGGCTCATAGAAGCCGTTTAAGCCATTACTGAATGAAAAATCAGAGGAAGATGTGAGCCACAATCACAACTACTGTACATATGTTTGTCTACTTTACTTTTCCTTTAGCTTTTTATCTTTACAGCTGCTTTTTAACTTTTCGTACATTTCTCTTCTTTTTAAGTTTACCTTTTCAGCAACTTTTTGACTTTCTTTACATTCCGTATTCTACTTTGTTCACGCCATTATTACACTTGTCAGTTTTGTATAGTATTTTTCTGATATTATCTGATTTGCGTGATTTCTTTGTTTCTGCTTTTGTATTATAAGAATGCATTTCAAAATGTCTGAAGGAGAGAGTAAAGAAGAGGAAGAGGTTGAGAAACCATCAAAATACCAAGCTGTGGAACAAGGATTCATACACCACTCTCCGGTTGTAACTTTCTTTACTCTTGGTTTTACTCCTAAAACTTCTTTTATGTGTGCGTTGTTTATGCATTTCCTTTAAATAAATCCTTTTTGCTAATTTAATGAAGACATTGGGGACAATGTCTACATTAAGTGTGGGGGGATAAAAAAAAATTATTTTTTATTTTTTTTTATTTTACTTTGTAGGATATTTTGGTAAAAAAAATTAAAAAACTAAAAAAAAATCAAAAATAAAAAAATTTCTTGCTTATTAGGTTCTTTTCAATAATTTTAAAAGATTTCATAGCATGATTGAACAACTTTCTTACTTCTTAGAATTGATAGGGTTTGGTAATGGATTTTGAGTTGGATTGAGTTGGAAACCTTTAACCGTGAGATTTTAAGCCTACTTGTTGAATCAATATTATATTTCTTGCGTGTGATATTCACCTGTTAAGTTGTCACTCTAGAACTTGCATAAAATCTGGTTGAGATTACAATTTACATGCATACTCAAATATGATAAAGGCATTTTCTTTTTTCTTAGTTAGAACTAAATAGCCAACCCTGCAGTTTTACCATTGATAAACCCCTTTGAGCCTGATCAACCGCTTCTTTGCTTTAACCTATTAATATGTCATTTAATGAAATATCAATTGTCTTTACTTAACCCTAGGGATTAGTAGAGCATTTGAATCTTTGAACAATGGGTTTTGACAAAGTGTGGGGGAATATGCATTATTAACTTCAAAGTTGCAAGGGTTTTATTTCAAAAAAAAAAAAAAAGAAAGAAAGAAAGAAAGAGAAAAGAAAAAAAATGGTTAAAAAAAAAGAGAGAGAGAAATTGATGTGTACTTAAATTTGAATCGTGGGCTGCTATGTTAAGATAAAATTATTTAGAGATTACCCATGTTTTAATTACTCTATTAATTTCTCTCCTTACTTCAGCTTTTCATATCCCTGTTTTATCTTTCTTTTACCTTGGCCTCATTACAACTCTTAATAAGACCTTTTGATTTGAAGAATGCATGTAAATCAGGTAGTGGAGATTGAGAATTTATGCAAGCCTATGGTAGTGCAATCTTTGATAGGATGAATTTGAGTGAAACACTTACCCATAAACACTTGAGAGAGGATGAGTTCCAGTGATTATATCAATCTGATTCAATCCTCCTCAAATGAAGTTGCAATTTCTTTTTGATTTTATATGTCAAGATTTGTTGATTCATGAATGCTATGATATCTTTGTACTTTAATTATCTTTCTTATGTTTTTCTAACTATCTCATGGGTAGATTAGTACTAACATTAGCATTAGTATTAGTTTTCTTTTGTTTTGTGTTTGTCCGAGGACGTCCAAAAGCTAAGTATGGGAGAATTTGATAC
This sequence comes from Sindora glabra, assembly GCA_020226215.1. Lineage (NCBI taxonomy): Eukaryota > Viridiplantae > Streptophyta > Magnoliopsida > Fabales > Fabaceae > Sindora > Sindora glabra. The sequence goes on along the minus strand of JAIUCU010000029.1, from coordinate 39,708 downwards.
GTAAAATATTTACATATTTATTTTCCCTTGTATGATGCATTTTTGGATGTTATCTTGTTAAATTAAATAAATTTAGTTGCATTTGGTGAATGGATCTTGAAGTTGAAATGAAATCAAATATTTTAGATAATGCTGTATTTTGACACTATTTCAGTATTTCGTCCATATCTGGAGTTCTAGATATCCGATTGGGCTGAAATTTTTCGTATGCAAAGCTAAGATCCGGCCCTACAACTTTCATGTTTACAGAAGAGCCCAGTTCTGCCATTTTGGTGGTAAAAAATGGCCAACAAAGTCAGAAAAATTCTGCTACGAAAATAAAAAATGGTGGCTGCATGTGTTTGGTGGCTAAAGCATGTGATTGGTAGCAAATTGTCAAATTTGATGGCTGGCAGCTGATCCATTCACCTATAAATAGGTGAAAGTAGAGAGCATTCAGCATTCCAAGCATGGGATCACTCATTCATGCATTTTAGATAGTAATTTAGTTCATGCATTTTTAGTTCTAGTATGCCTCCTACATGGAAGGTTTTACCTCTTACATGGAAGGCTAGGTTCTCATCCTACATGGACGGTTTTACCTCCTAATGGATGGATAGTATTTTCATTTTCATGCATTTGTAATTGTATTTTATGTTTGTATCATGAATTTGATGTTATTTTTTATTTTGTTTTATGTTTGTTTTTAATTTCATTATGTTCTAATTTTTTATCTTCCTAGGGTGATGGCGTAACTTGATAATAACGGATTGAATTCTAGTCTATTGAAACTAATTTTGATTTTATTTCCTAAATTGAGTTTTAATTATTGCTCTTAATGCTTTCAATTGATTTGCTACCTTTTGAATGAACTCAATATGCATGTTGAGACCGGAAGGAGATACATGTGTATGGAACCTATAGTTAAAACCGTAAATTACATATGAAATAGGAATATATTCATATGGTTTATGTAGTCTTAATGAGTTCCATAAATCCTAATGCATAATTAGTTGTTGCAATTCACATAGGAATATAATGAATTGGCAATTAATTATAGAATTACTTGACCTTGGAAGAGGCTAGTGATTAATTTAGGGAAACTCGACTATCAATCAAGGGAGTAAATTTGGATTAGTGTAGGTAGATGATTCAATCCGAAGTTGTTAAGTGAAGTCTGATCCCTAGGTCTTTTATTCATATTCATCTTTACTCTAATTGTATTCATCTTTATTTTAAATAGTTTCTGCATAGATCTTTATTTTATTACTTTTTTCTCCAACTAATCGATTTGCCAAATAGAGTTAAGATTATTAATTTTGGTACTTAGTGAAACAATCCTCGTGGGAACGATACTTACTTATCACTCTATTACTTGTTTACGATAGTGTACACTTGCACTAATTGTTAAACCATTTCACACGTAACAAATCTCCATACAGATCTTATCCCGTACCCTTCCCTTATAGTAAGGTCTTTGTACCATCTGGTAACATATGTGAATCTTCGTCTATTAGACTATTTTTCAAAATAGGGATTTCTTCTCTTAATTTAGGCTTGGAAGGATAAAAGTTAGTATAGTGTCTATAGGTTCCACAATAGAAAGAAATTTGGTGCATGCTTTCATATTTTATGCAATAATATTTTCCTTTTATAGAGAACTTAACTAGAAACTTTTCTTTTAGATTCACTTCAACACAAATTTGTGCATATTTGCCTCTAGATTGTTCAGTTATTGTATCATCCACCCTGATGGTCTTTCCAACTCTATTACCCAAGAAAATAAAAAAAAATTCATTATATAATTGAATTAGTAAGCTTGGAAGATGAATCCATACTGCCACACATTTAGTATCTACTTCCTTGGGGTCAAAATTGAGGTCCTATTGTTTGATGGTCAAGTAGTGATCATGGATAATCCATGGACCTCTAGTTAAAGCATATTCGTAATTAGAGTCATTCAAAAATTTTACTAAGAAGTAATCATTTATCAAATCAATAATATCAATAATACCAAATTGGACCCATTATTGATGTAATTTAGTTTCTAGTTCTTTAAACCTGATTCTCCTCCTTAGCAATTTGATAATTAAGGTTTTCTTCCATGGCTTATTCATTTTAGCCTCCTCCTCCTTTGGAATGAGGAAAGTAGGGCAAGATCTACCTTCATTGATTCCCTCTATCACATTAAATCCAAAATAATCAAACTCACCTTCTAAAATTCATTTGTGTCCTTCCATTATGGTATTCTCCCTAGATTCATCAAGTTGACATCTAAATGATTTTTACTTAGGAGACAAGCTCTATAAGTCTTGTTCAATTGACATCTATTGTCCACTTCTTTCTTCCCATTGTCCACATCCATTGCATCCAACGTCTCCGAATCATGCAAATAATTCACATGGTTCTTGAATTTCTTGATAGTATGAAGTCATAAGTCAATTTCCTCATCAATGGCTTCTTGATCCTCCATTGCCGTAACAACCCTTGAAAAAAAAACTTTATTTTAAATATGATATTAATTTAATAGTAATAAATTAAGAATGGGCATTTGAATAATTTCAATTGAGAGATATTAATTTAAAATATTAAAATTAATTATACTCATTCTCTCTTATCTCCACAATTAGCTAATGACTGATTGAATTGGTTAACTATTAATATAATTAGCTTATTGCCAAACAAAATCATAGCGGATTGCTAATTTCAACAAATATATATGGAAGATAGTAATTTTCATTTTTTGTTTGGACAAAAAATGTTATTAATTTAATAGTAACAAAGTAAGAATCAAAATTTAAATAATTTTAATTAAGAGATATTAATTTAAAATATTAAAGATAATTCTATTCATTTTCTCTCATTTGCACAATAAATGTACTCATTAATTGAAATAGTTATCGGTAATAACAAATTAATTATAATAAGAAAAATTTTAAGGTACCCTAGGATTTGGAACCTAAGGTGATGTGTCAAAATTTAAGCTATTGGACTTTAAGCTATTGGATGAGATCCAATAGCTTAAATTTTGACATATGTTCCAAATCCCCAAGGGTATCATAGAAAATACCTTATAATCACTTTTATTATTTTATTATTATTAAATTAATGATATGATTTTTTCATTCAAATAAAAAAGTTAAAGTTGTTAACCTTTATATATGAATTCCTATATAAACCTGTATATATAATACTATTGCGTGTGTATTTATTATTATTATTATTATTATTATTATCTAACATACATTTTATATATTTGTGAATACTTTCTTTTCTACAATAGTGTGATTCTATAATAAATATATTGTTAAACATTTTATTTACAATACAATATATCATTTCATATTTCAAATAAAAAATGTTTACTAATCACTATGTAAATTTTTTAGGATTTTGATATTTTCATATTAAGCAATTGTTTCAACTTATCATGGATTATTTATATGATTTAAAACTTTAATTAAAATATATTTAAATATATTAATGTTGTAAATATTCTTATTTAGCTATTATGATACAAAGATAATGGTAGCAATTTATGTAATTGGCTAAATCAATAACATTGTTATTTGAACCCATTTCAAATAATGCGATAAATTTTGAAAACAACTTATGTTGCATTTAGTACAATGAAATTGAATAATTATTTTATAATTACATTTGTTACAAAAATATTTTATTTTAAATCCTATTATTAAAATATAATTATTAAATTTTTTAATAACATAATATTGAAAATTGAAAAATAGATAATATTTTATTATTTATTAATAATGAGTAATATTTTTTTTATATAGGAGGAGTGGTTAAATCACTCAATGTATGTATGCAAAGATTATGGATTGAAACCTAGATATAGAGAAAAGGTATAAAACTTTTAAAAGATATCGAATGCTACTTAAATTAAAGGCTCTTGACTAATAAAAAAATAATGTTGAAAAATATATAAAAGATGTAAAGGATAACAATGTGAAAATTCATTGCACAAATGATGCAATAACTATTCCGTCACTTTTGTTATCAAATATAAATTCCATCATTTGATTTTGGTAAAGCAAGGTTTTTTGTTTTGGAAAAGAAACTAAAGTAACTACAAGTTGACACATCATTAAGGGTGGAAGAGTATTAGTAGAATGTATAAGGTTTAGTTGTATTTTTAGTCCTCTAAAATACAATTTGATTGCATTAGATCTTCTTAAAGTCAATATTCAATTATACTCCCCAAAATTAAAAATTTTAGTCCAATTAATGGAATCCCATTTAAATGATGCCAATATGACATTTTAGTCTTCAACATGCCATATTAAGTGGGAGAAATTCTCTATATACACATCTGTTTCAAATTTTATTTGAATTTTGAAGACACGACTATATATATAAAAAAATTGTTTGCCAATTTCATTTTGCTTTTGTAAGTTTAGTTTTTCATTTCTTTCCTATGTCGTTTGAGGAGCTGATTACACTGTGTTCGACAAATTGGAGGTAATTTCTCACTTCTTATTCTCTAATTTTATTCTTCCTTCAATTTACTGGAATTTGTTATTCAATTCTTTTATGAATTTGAAGTTTTATTTGATTCTAACGGTGTTCTGTTGGTTTGCATTGTTGGTGCAAAAGAGTTTGAATCTATTTTACATGTGATAGAGTCTGAAAAAAGAGTAAAAAGAAGGAATTTTTTTTTTTTTGGCCAACAGCGTAGAAGACGCGGCAAAAGGATAGAGGGGAAGCATTGATAATGCTCATCGTCTGCGTTAGTGTCATACTCAATATGAAGTTCTAGAAATAATCATGTTGAAATTCATTATGTGAATGTTGTGACGTCTCATCATGGCAAATTCCTACGAGTTATGTTGGATTTACTTGACATCAATGTGTACAGATCGAATAAAAAAAATCACTATTATTCTTTGGAGAAATATATATATATATATATATATATATATATATATATATATATATATATATATATATATATATAACACATGAAATTGTGTTTAAGTTTATAAACAAGTTTTGAGGAAGTATTTATAAATAATTAAAATTAATTTATTTAATTTTTATTTCATAAATTATGTTCAATCAAAAAAATGTTATTTATTAAGAGACAAAATGAGCTTGCAAAAATCTCTTGAATGAAAAATCAAATTACACCATGTATACACAACAACATTAGTTAATCAATTAAAATAAACCTATGTATTAATGATATTGATTGATGAATAAGAAATCACCGCATGTCACAATGCATCATTTCAACGAATAAGAAAATTATCTTTTTAATAAATTTAAAGGCAATAAATATTAAAAATTAAAATGCTTAACCACCCTTGACAACTCTATAAATAGAGAATTTATTTATACTATTCACAATAACAAGTTGCTAGAAGAAGAGACAAGAAGCTCTCTCAAAGTTTTGCCGACAAAAATCAAAGACTTTAAATCAAAGTATTTAAAGTTTTTGATTTTCATCAAGAACATCCATTTCAAGTAAAGATTTTAACAACACTCAAGCCATCAAATCTTTTCAAGTGCAATGCCTTTGTAAAAATTCAACCTTCAATTAAAAATTAAACTTCATCAAAGTCCTTATTCAAAGTCAAATTCAACCTTTGATCCAAGAATAAACTTCTTTAAAGCACTTGTTTGAAGTTGAATTTAACCATTAGAGGTTAAGGTTTCTTGAAACTCTCAATTGAAATAAAACATCCACCATTTAATTTGAAATCCAGCTTCCTAAAGCTATCAATCAAAGTTAACTTGATGAGAAGAATCAAAGAATTATCTTTATTATGAGTTACAAAAATTAGAGATTATATTTGCATCATCAAAGATTAATAAAATCTATTTGTTTAGCAATTTTCTTGCCTCCTTTAATTCTTTACTAAGAAATTGTGTCCACAGCCCTTTACACACGCACTATATTGTAAGTTTGTGCAAAGCATAAGTTGAAAATTACTTTTTATTTAAATTGAATATTTATTTATATAAATAATTTTAGGTTTCATATTATGAAAAAATTGATATAAAATTTTTGGAATCTAATCTATTATATTTATTTTATAACCATATATTTGAGTTTGTGAATTACAAATTTTCAATACATATATTGCTTTTTGCTAAATAGAGGTATGCAAAGTCAATTGATTTCTGTTATCAAGTGTAAATTCTCTCTAAATTGAATTTATAATCAAATGAAAATCTTTAACATAAAAATAAATATAATAAACAGTAAATAAAAATTGAAAAATTTTACAACTTATTTTACTCAAAATATATTGTTTTATATTTATATTATTTTGTGATATTAGAATATGAGATGTAAAAATAAAAAATGGACATAAAATAAAGAACACATATATAATGTAGCGAGTAGAAAGAAAAGTCGGTTTGTCATCTGTAAAATAATAAGAATTTAAAAAATATGTAGCAAGTTAATTCAATTAAATTGAATACTTTACTTATGTAAAATATTTTTTAATAAAAGTAAAATATTTTACATTATATCTATATTATTTTGTAATATTAACATATGGGTTGTAAGAAAAGAGAAAATACATACAAAGTAGCAAATAAAAGAAGATACAATATGTTATCTGTAAAATAATAAAAGTCCAAAAATAAAATATTAAGTTAATTAATACAATCAAATTAAATTTTAATTCATTTGAAATATTTTTAGAATAATCAATAGAAGGGAACAAGAAAAAAGGAAAAAATATATAATAGAGCAAATAAAAAGAAGAAAAATAGTATGTCCACTATAGAGCTATAAGAATTGAAATTAAAATATATGATAAATTAATTTAATTAACTAAAATATTTAATTTAATTAAAATATTTTTATAATAACAATACATTTTATTATATTTATATTACTCAATGGTTATATAAAAGGTAGAGAAAAATACAAATTTTATGAAAAATACAAATTTTATGAAAAATTTTTAATTAATGAATATTTATTTAATTTTAAATATAGAACTCTAAAATTAATATGAAAAATATATTTACAAAATTTACATAGAATCAATTTTAATTTCCAAATACTTTTAGTAAAAAATATAATAAGTAATTAATTCAATTAATATATACCTTCTACATTAAAATTTTAAATTATTTAAAAAATTTTATAATAAAAAAATGATTCATTGAATAATTTTTTTAAGGAATAATCTATTAAAGGAAGCCAAGAAAAATAAGGAATGGTCACTTTCTTTATATGAAAAATAGAATATACTTGCCCTTAGAACAAACTATTATAAAAATAATAGTGTTAAGATTTATATGATAATATATATATTATGATTAGGGAAGAAAAAAAAACAATCCCACGAGAGCTGAACTAATTTGCTACCATTTGGCGAACATTTTTTAACTAATGACTACTTGTCTGCAAAATAGCCGTCCCCCCCCCCCCCAACAAGGTGTAACACGTCAGGGCAGGACCTCCGTCCCTCGCCTACTGTCTCGGATTTATTAACCCTAGTTAAAGTTCTCAAAATTTACTAGCAAGTGGCAATTAGAGTGTACAAATATTCTTTTCATTGCAATTTAATCCCTCAACAATTTAAATTTTTGTTGAGAGGCAAGTAGTAAATAAATGTTGCAAGTATGTGGAGCAGAAAACCGCGTACTAGCTTAATCTGTCAGTCACGTGGGGCTCCACCTTTTCTCTGACCAGCATCTCCTTACTCAATAAGAGAGCTTTACTTCTGTTACACGTGTCACTTCTTCCTTCATTTATATTTTCATTTTTCCTGCCCAAATAAAAGCCTCTACTTCATTTTTCCCTACTTTCATGCAAATATTTTTCTTATTTTTTAAACTCTTACATAGAATATTTTTATTTATTTCATTTGTTCTGTTACATTATACATATTATTTTTTTATTTTATTGCAAGTTTTTTTATATTAATTAATATTTTTTACAATTTAGATGTTAACATTATTTAACAATATAGATATAATATAATATAATATATTATGTTTTATTATATATTTTTTAAATATGTTAAATTTTTAATAAAAAAATATTAACTAGACATTATATTATATAAAAATTAAAATCATAAATATTCATTTAAATTTTATTATTACTTTTTATATTAATTTTTAAATATTATATTTCAAATTAAATATATATTTAAGACTTTATAATTGATGTATCATTTCACTTTCTTTTATATATTCCATTGCAATTTTTTATTAATTCCTATTATTTATTCTTCAAATGTCAATATTATTGAATAGTATATATATAATGACATTATTTTACTTTGCTTGCAAAAATATTTTTAATGAATTAAATATTTAATTTAATTAAATATTATATTTTTAACTCTTATATTACTTTATAACTTACACATTATTTTTTTTCTTTTTATTTACTTAATTATGTATATTTTTAAAATTTAATAAAAACTTTATCAATTAAATCAACTTTATTTGTTTAAACTTTGTCAATATTTTCTTGATATCATTTTCAATTTCTATATTTCAAATTAAATATCTATTAATTGAGATTTTGTTAAGATTTTATTAACTCACACACTATTTTACTTTTTATTTACTTTATTGCATATCTTTTTCATTCATTCATATTATTTACAATTTACTAAGTTCTATAGATATAAAATAGTATATTTTATTCTTATTATAAAATAATATATATAATTTAAAATTTTATTTAATTAAATTATTTAAATACATATTCTATTTTCAATTCTTATCAATGTCATCGACATCAATATTAATATCTATATACTAGGATTTTATTTCGCTCAAGAAGTTGACATGTGTCAACTTCTCAACTTTTACAGTTTTTATTTTTCCATCAAAAGCTCTCCCTTTTTTTATTTTCATGCATTTATCATTTTCTTCTATACAATTTCTTTTCTTTTTATTTTCTCCATTATTTTATTACATTATGTACATATTATTTCTTTTTCATCCATATTATTGTATATTTTTAATACTCATTCCTATTATTTATAACTTAAATGCTAATATATAGAATAGTATGATACAATGCAATATATTTTATTTTTATTATTAATATATTTTTAAAAAAATAAAATTTTAATTTAATTAAATTATTCAACTACATATTCTATTTTTAAATAATAAAAAATTAATATAAAAATTATTAATTGAAATAATTAATCATTTCAATTAGTATTTTTTTAAGGTTTCACAATTCATGCTTTATTCAATTTCTTTCTATCTGCATTAATGAATATTTTTTCACGTTTAATTTATTATTTCTACCTAGTATGTTGATCGCACTAAATAGTTTATATATAATGTGGTATATTTTACTTATATTATAAAAATATTAAATTTAATTGAAGTACATAATTTTATATTCTATTTTATCCCTAAATTACTATATAGAGGCATCAAAATTATTTATATAAATTATTATTTGGGAATTAAATTATAATTTTATATAATTTAAGAACCATTTTATCAATGTCTTATAATTTTATGGATGAAGTTGTTCATTTTATCCTTATTTTTATTTTCTTAATTGCATATTTTTATTTTTTTGTATGACCATTATAATTATTTACAAATTAAATGTTAATATTATGAATTAAGTAAATAAAGTATGATATATTTAATTTTTTATAAAAAATATTTAAATAAGTTAAAAAGTTTAATTTAAAAATATTAATTAAAAATTAATTACAAAATCTATTATTTACTAAAAATATTTATAAATTAAAATAAATTTTATTTATTTAAATTTTTTATATTCTATTAATATCTTTTTTCATATGCTATATTTTAAATCAAATGTATATTAATTAAGATTTTGTCAAGCTTACAAATTGACACATTATTTCACCCTTTTTAGCAACTTTATTTTATATTTTTTAATATTCCATTTTTATTATTTATAGTCTAAATACTAATATTATTAATTAATATAAATATAATATAATATATTTTATTTTTATTATAAAAATATTCTAAATAAGTTAAAGATTTATTTTAATAGAATGACCTAAACTATATATTCTATTTTTAACTCATATATTAAATAACAAAAGAATTACATACCCTTCTTTTTCTTTGCTCCATTGAATATTTTTCTTTTTTTAATTATTAGTCCTATTATTTATGATATAAATACTAATATCACTAAGAATTGTATACAAAAATATGATATATTTTATTTTATTTTAAATTGATTAAAAATTTAATTTAATTAAATCACTTAACAGTATTTTCTATTTTTAACTCTTTTATTATTGTATAACTCACTGAGTATCTCTTTTTTTTATTTATATGCTATTTCATCTTTTTCTTTTTTATATTTATTACTATACTTTATTGCTTAAACATTAATATTTTAAGGTAGCATAGATATAAAATGATAAATTTACAATTTTTATAAAAATTATTTTAAAAGATATTAAAATTTAATATAAAATTTTTTAGTTAAAATAATTAATTACATATTCTATTATCTAATAAAATATTTAAAATTTATCAATATTATCTTTATCTTTTTTTAAGCATTATATTTAAATTATGTAAAAATTAATTAAAATTTTATCAAGACTTTATAACTCAGACATTGCTTGACTTTCTATTATTATTATTTTAGATGTTTACTCATCTTATTGATAATTTATGCATCAAAATTTAAATTTGATCTATTATCAATATAGATTAGCTTTACATTATTACTCATTTATGTGTTATAATATTAATAAAAATTATTAAAATTCTTTTACTACTATTAAAAAATTTTAATTACTATTATTTTTAATAAAATATTTTCTTCTTATTTACTAATAGTATAAAATATTTTATATTATCGATGGATAAATTTCTTATGAATATACCCTCTTTTCCTAATAGTTACACAAAAAAACTTAGAGTAAGCAATTTCAGGCTCTACATCATATAAGGACCTTTTGATGATGTCCTAATCCCCTTTTGGTGCAAGTGCCATGTTCCCCATAAAAAAAATAAGGATACCCAATGGCTGTTTCAGTGGGTGATTGATGGGTTCTAATGAAAGGCTCAGTAGGAGCTCTAAACTAAATCATTAGTTTGGAAAGTCGAATTGTATCTGATGCCTGCGTTTCAGATTATGAAGAAGGACTTCTCAATGATATCTGTGATACTAATAGTTTCTCCAACCATGATATAGCCTCTTCCATAATATTTGGCGTTCCAACTTTATGTGAATTCATTCATCTTGTGCATGTGTTAGATTAAAATGGGGGTATATTATCTTAATTTTATGTGTTAGATTATTTTAAAAATTAGGAATATTTATTTGATCTATTCCGGACAACAAAATCTTGTCACTAGATTCTGGTGAAATGCTAAATCTGGAGGTCTTCCAAGCTTATGATCTCCATTCATATTGGGGCAGCGCAGGTCTAACTTACTATCTCCTTTTCTTTCTTTTTGTTCTTCCCCACTTCTTATTGCATTTGTTTCTTATATTATTATCCTTTAATTCCTTGATATATATTTTACTTCTCTTGTCTTGTAACAATATTATTTCAAACAAATCAAAGAAAAGTTCAAAATTGATATTTTCTTAGGAAAAAAAAAATGTCATCCTACTTTGCCTGCAGATTGCAGTAAGGCGAAAAGCATTCAAATAATTATTATTTGAACCTCACTTTTTTGTTATCTCTTTTTTAATGTATTTTTTTATCCATTTTTGCTCTTTCATTCACCCTTATTTACTACTTTATTGTATAAGTTGATCCCCCCTCTCCTTGTATGCTTATTTAATATTTTATTGACAAAGTTGAAATTTTGAAAGATATAAACCTATTAAATGATTCACCTAATTTGCATAGACTAGCTATAAATTTGACTGGTAAATCAAAGATTCTAGTCTAATCCGATGTAGTCTAAGAATTTTTTTTAATTTCAAAATATTTTAAATTCTTAATCTTTCAAATAATAAAAAATTTAAAAAAATATTTAAAAATATCACGTATTCATTTATAAATAAATCATAATGTCACATCTTAAGTCTAATTTGCTCATGACAATTACTAGACTTAATCCATTAGCTTTAAATATTAGTTTAGATTTTTTTAAATAGTCAAACTTGATGTCTTATAAGTGATACTTAAGTCTCAAATCTAATTGAGATAGGGCTTCCAAATCTCCCCCACTTAAATAGTCTAATGATGAACATTCTCATTAGGTTTATCAAATCATGGTCCAAGATCTACACCAATCGAAGTATACAAATGGTGAATGCTTCAATACCATTAGAGTGTGATTAATGGTATCAAAGGTGGTTCGAATAAGGATTCTATATGAGATTATATGAGATTAATTTGTTTTAAATTTTTGAGTAGTATGATTATGTGTCATTATAACCAAGGAATATTTTTGTCCCTTTTCCTTTAGGATAAGCAAGTTGCATACTTACAAGCGAAAATGGCTGCTCAAAACACATAAAATGGCCAAGATGATGGCAATGTTCCAATTGCTCAACTTAAAGATACATGTGGAAGAAAAATTAGGGGATGTGGGAATATTGATACAACAAAATTATTGCAAATATTGGTGGGAGCCTTGTAAGGGAATCATGGTCAAAGACATAGCTAATGTATTGAATTGTTTAAGAAATTAAATCTTTCATATTTTTTTAGTTTGCAAAAGATCTAATTGAAGTTAAGACTTTTGTTGAAGAGATGGAGAAAGCTTTTATAGTTTTAAAGTGCATATATAGGATGAAAGTGGACTATGCTACTCACAGGCTATAAAGTAAAACATACAAGTGGTGGAAAAGGATTCAAAGAACTTTGGAAGTGACATAATTAATTACATAAGGTAGATGTTTAAGGATGCATTTCTTAAGAAGCACTTTCCCTATGCTATCTAAGATTGGATGGAAAAAGATTTTAAAAACTTGAAGCAAGGAGATAAGTTAGTAACTGGATATGAAAAGGAGTTTGTAAGACTTGCAAGTTATGCTCCAAAAGTTGCTACAACTAAAAATGGTCAAGCTAAAAGGTTTTTAGATGGAGTAAACCCAAGGGTTGGAGAAATTATGACACTTTTCCAATTAACTACAATTAGGATTATGGGGGATAATGCCTTAGTGATTGAAAAGCAACTCAAAAAGTCCATAAAAGGAATAAAAGAAAGATAGGCTGAAAGACTAATGCAATTTAATGAATTAATAAAGGTGACAAAAGACAGAAGCCTTTATTCCAAATATTTAGTCAAGGAAATCAATGTCGTGCTAAATATTTTATTGCATGTGTTACAAACATACTAAAGCTTGCTTTAATTGTGAAGACTTAGGACATTAAATTACACAATACCTAAAGCTTATTTGCACAAGTGCTCCTCAACAACCTCTAAATCAATTAGCACCAAATGATCATTTTACAATTAGAATACAAGCTAAAGGTCTTGGATAAAAGTTAACTACTTAAGAGAGACTTTATGCTTTAACTCATCAAAAGGCTAGTAATTCTAATTTAGTGATCATATGTATTATTTCTCTTGAATCAAGATATGCATTTTTTTATTTGACACAAGCACAACCATTCCTTTATTTCACTTATTTTTTTTTTTTGTAGACATGCTTTAAGTTGAAAGCCCTTAGACCTTTGGTTTAATTTGAATGTTTCAATTGAGAATGTGTTGGTTACCAAAAGTATGTGTAAGTCATGTGTAATCAAGATCACCAACAAAGAACTCTTTGTTAATTTGTTTATGCTTGATGTTCAAGATTTTGACATCATCTTGGGTACAAATTGGTTAGTAATTCATTATACTTTTGTGAATTAACAAATAAGAGAGATCAAATTTGAAATTCCTAGTTAATCGAAGCATATTTTTGTTAAGAGTGCAAGTAACATTCATCCTCATTTGATATTGACACTTCAAGCATGAAGAATGTTAAAAAATGCTTGTCTTTGTTATCTTACATCTTTGATGGATAAAAAGAGTGCAAAAGAAAGCTTAGATGAAATTCCTATGGTGAAGGAGTTTTCTAATGTATTTCCATATTACCCATTAGGTATACTCTAGATAAAGATGTAGAATTTACAATTGACCTTGAATCAAAAGTAAAAAGTATCTCTAAAACACCTTACAAAGTGGCTCCTATTGAATTGAAGGGGTTGAAAAGCTAATTTGAAAAATTATTGAATTATGGATTCATTAAGCCAAATGTTACTCCTCGAGGTGCACCACTTTTATTTGTGAAGAAGAAAGATAGTTCAATATGACTATTCATGGATTATTGTGAACAAAATAAAGCCAAAATGAGGAATCAATACCTATTACCTTAAATTGAAGATTTATTTAACTAGTTACAAAGGGTAATACCCCATAATTCAACATTTAGAAAAGAACATGAACCAATAGTTTATGAAAATCGTACCTTCTATAGGCCAACTTCATCTCAAATAAGAGCTTCAACCATTACTAGGTTAACCAAGCAACAATAGACCCATTAGTGTTCACTTTTACCTATCCAAGTGAATATGAAATGCATGGATACAAACTTTAAAGTGAAAGAGAATTTTGAATCAATTTTGTCTATGAACAAAAGTCAAGAAGATCTTATAACAATTGAACATTTTCAAATAGAATATGTAAAGTATATATTGGATATTTTATAAATACATTAACTTATTTTCATCTTTTTTTAGAAAAAAATGAAAATAAAATATGGTTTTTAATCGCTCCTTTCTGGTGGGAGTTACAAAACCTATGATTTTCAAGGGTTATTTATGTTCTTTAAAGTTAACCTTCAATCTGGTTATCATGAATTAAAGGTAAAGGTAGATGATATCCATAAAATAACTTTCAAAATAACCATCATAAGCTCATGGTTGTGAATTTGGGGTTAAACAATGTACTAAAAACATTTATAGATCACATAAATCAATATTCAAGCTTTTTTTAGATTAATTTGTAGTAGTTTTTATTGATGACATACTAATATATTCTAGAAATATGGACTAACATGAATATCACTTACAAGTGCTTTTAGAGATGTTTGGGAAGAATAAGCCTTTTACTAAACTGAAGAAATATGAATTTCAGTTATCTAATGAATCTTTACTTGGACATGTCATATCCAAAAAGGGGATTTCAATGGATCCCATAAGGACTGAAATAATGGTGAGTTAGGAGAGATTGACATCTGTATTTGAGATTTCAAGTTTTTCAAGACTTACAAGCTACTATTAGCATTTTGTAAAAAAAAAATTCTCATTTATTACAACACTAATCATAGCTTGACTTGAAAAGAAGTCAAATTTGAATGGTTAAATGAGTGTGAAAATAACTGTTACGTGTGAAATGATTTATCAACTAGCGCAAGTGCACACTATCGTAAACAAGTAATAAAGTGATGAGTAAGTATCGTTCCCACGAGGATTGTTTCACTAAGTACCACAATTAATAACCTTAATACTATTTGGCAAATCAATTAGTTGGTAATGAAGCGAGTAAATAAAGATTGATGCAAAAAATGCTTAAAATAAATATGAATGCAATTGGAGTAAAGATAAAGATGAATAAAAGACCTAGGGATCAGACTTCACTTAACAACTTCGGATTGAATCATCTATCTACACTAATCCAATTTTACTCCCTTGATTGATAGTCGAGTTTCCCTAAATTAATTACTAGCCTCTTCCAAGGTCAAGTAATTCTATAATTAATTGCCAATTCACTATATTCCTATGTGAATTGCAACAACTAATCATGCATTAGGATTTGTGGAACTCATTAAGACTACATAAACCATATGAATATATTCCTATTTCATATGCAATTTATGGTTTTAATTATAGGTTCCATACACATGTATCTCCTTCCGGTCTCAACATGCATATTGAGTTCATTCAAAAGGTAGTTAATCAATCGAAAGTATTAAGAGCAATAATTAAAACTCAATCTAGAAAATAAAATCAAAATTAGTTTCAATAGACTAGAATTCAATCCGTTATTATCAAGTTACGCCATCACCCTAGGAAGATAAAAAATTAGAACATAATGAAATTAAAAACAAACATAAAATAAAATAAAAACATCATCACATTCATGAACACAAGATTATAATTACAAATGCATGAAAATAGAAATACTATCCATCCATTAGGAGGTAGAACCTTCCATGTAGGAGGAGAACCTAGCCTTCCATGTAGGAGGTAAAACCTTCCATGTATGAGGCATACTAGAACTAAAAATGCATAAACTAAACTACTATCTACAATGCATGAATGAATGAATGCTTGGATGCTTGATCCAATGCTTGGATGCTTCAATGCTCTCCACTTCCACCTATTTATAGGTGAATGAGCCAGCTGCAAGTCAAAAGTCTTGACCACCAACTACCAATCACATGCTTCATCTACCATTCATGGTCCACCTACCATTCATGGTTCACCTACCATTCATGGTTCACCTAATATTCATGGTCTACCTACCATTCATGGTCTCCAACTACCCTTTTTTATTTTCGCAACAACCATTCTTCTTGACTTGTTGGTAGTTTTTGACCACCAAAATGGCAGATTTACGTCTTCTTGTCAACATGAAAGTTGTAGGGCCGGATCTTCTCTTTAAAATGCATATAAAGAAGTCCTAATTTGAATGTTTCTAGCTCAAGTTATGATCAGATTAGTGGCCATATGTCAAATTCCGCCAAAACCACTGTTTCATCTTCCAATCCAAATTTGAGATCCTTCGGTCCCGAACTGGGCTTTTCCTTAAACATGAAAGTTGTAGGGCTGGATTTTCTCTTCAAAATGCATATAAAGATCAGCCCAATCGGACATCTAAAACTCCATATATGGCCTAAATACTGAAACAGGGTCAAAATACAGCATTATCTAAAAGATTTGATTTCATTTTAAATTCAAGACTCATTCACAAAATGCAACTAAATTTATTAAATTAAACAAGATAACATCCAAAAATGCATCATGTAATGAAAAATAAATATGTAAATATTTTACGTATCAAATTCCCCCACACTTAGCTTTTGGACGTCCTCGGACAAACACAAAACAGAAGAAAACTAATACTATTACTAATCTACCCATGAGATAAAAAGTACAAAAATATAAAAAAGATAATCAAAGTACAAAAATATCATAGCATTTATGAATCAAAAAATCTTGATATATAAAATTAAAAAGGAATTGCAACTTCATTTGAGTAGGATTGAATCAGAATCACTAGAACTCTTCCTCTCTCAAGTGTTTATGGGCAAGTGTTTCACTCAAATTCATTCTATTAAAGATTGCACTACCATAGGCTTGCATAAATTCTTAATCTCCACTACCTGATTTACATGTAAACTTCAAATCAAAAGGTCTTATTAAGGGTTGTAATGAGGCTAAGGTAAAGGAAAGATAAAACAGGGATATGAAAGGTTGAAATAAGGAGAGAAATTAATAGAGCATGGGTAATTTCTAAATAATTTTATCTCAACATAGCAGCCCACGATTCAAATTCAAGTACACATCAATTTCTCTCTTCTTTTTTTTTATTATTACTTTTTTTTTAACTATATTATTTTTTTTTCTTTTTTTTTTTTGAAAGAAAACCCTTGCAACTTTGAAGTTAATAATACATACTCCCCCACACTTTGTCAAAAACCCATTGTTCAAAGATTCAAATGCTCTACTAATCCCTAGGGTTAAGTAAAGATAATTGATATTTCATTAAATGACAAATTAATGGGTTAAAGCAAAGAAATGGTTAATCAGGCTCAAAGGGGTTTATCAATGGTAAAACTGCAGGGTTGGCTATTTGGTTCTAACTGAGGAAAAAAAAATGCCTTTATCATATCTGAATATGCATGTAAATTGTAATCTCAACCAGATTTTATGCAAGTTCTAGAGTGACAACTTAATAGGTGAATATCACACATAAGAAATATAATACTGATTCAACAAGTAGGCTCAAAATCTCATGGTTAAAGGTTTCCAACTCAAAATCCATTACCAAACCCATTAATTCTAAGAAGTAAGAAAGTTGTTCAATCATGCTATAAAATCTTTTAAAATTATTAAAAAAATAATAATAATAAGCAGGAAAATATATTTTTTTTATTTTTTTTATTTTTTTTAGGATGCGTATCAAGAGCAAAAAGCTCTTTACTAGGCCGTATCAAGAGCAAACAATAACTCTTTACTCGGCCATCCTCTTTTTTTTTATAATAAATCTCATGGTTCTGCTACAAAAAAAAATCCTAAAAAGTAAATTTTTTTTTTTATAATAATTTTCCCCCCCACACTTAATGTAGACATTGTCCCCAATGTCTTTAGTAGATTAGCAAAAAGGGTTTATTAAAAGAAATGCATAAGCAACTCACACGTAAAAGAAATTTTGATAGTAAAACCATAAGAGTAAAGAAAGTTACAACCGGAGAGTAGTGTCGGGCTCATGCTTCTGACTGCTGGATGGAGATTGCCAATCTATCTTTTTCATTGATGGATCTGGTTCAGGTTTATAGCTTTGTAGTTGGTCAATCAGCTGATCAGCAGTTGAGGTAGACATTATGGCACGGCGAGTCGCTTGGGTTATGAATCCCTGTTCCACAGCTTGATCTAAAAAAGACAGCAAACTATCATAAAAACCATTAACATTTAATAAACCTACTGGCTTCTGATGAAAGTTCAAGTTAATCCAATATGCAATGCTGGAAATTCCATCTAATGCTTCTAAACCACCAGGTAAAGCAATAAAGGCTTCAGCACTGTAAAGCATGCATCCCATACGTTGAGGCAAGTTTGAAACCTTTAATGTTTTACCGATGGCGTGTTTCTTATCATCTAAACCATTGACAAGGATACTCAGTATTTTGCTTCCTCTAACGTGGGCAGAAATTGCTGCACTTCCTGTTAAACTATGAAGCCCTCCTCCATACACGCAGGTAATTTTTCTAGCAGCTAATGCATGACCAAGTTTAGCTGCTGCTACCAGAAATTCTACATTCTTTCCAGCATAAGATTCACCAAAAACACAGATAGATTTAAATTTACATTTTGATGGTTTTTCAATCTCTTCCTCCGCTTTGCTCTCTCCTTCAGACATTTTGCAAAGTGTGATTGCTAAAATGCATTCTTATAATACAAAAACAGAAACAAAGAAATCATGCAAATCAGATAATATCAGAAAAAGATAAAAAAAAATACTATGCAAAACTGACAAGTGTAATAATGGCATTAACAAAGCAGAATACGGAATGTAAAGAAAGTCAAAAAGATGCTGAAAAGGTAAACTTAAAAAGAAGAGAAATGTACGAAAAGTTAAAAAGCAACTATAAAGATAAAAAGATAAAGGAAAAGTAAAACAGACAAACATATGTACAGTAGTTGTGATTGTGGCTCACATCTTCCTCTGATTTTTCGTTCAGTAACGGCTTAAACGGCTTCTATGAGCCGAGGATTTGCTTCCCATCCAATTTTCTTATAAACTGGCAAATAGGGTCTTTTACAGTCAAATCCCCAAGACTATAGCGCTCCTTTTCTGTAATGAATAAGTTCATTAAATCAAGAAGAACAACATGAACATCTCCGCTAGGATGCGTCTCAAGAGTTTGAATGATATTATCCAATGACTCTTTACTCAGTCCATCCTTTATGAATCGGATTTTGTCCTCTCGATTTACTGAAATCATTCCTTTATTCCTACAAAGCGTATTACAATTCCACCTTGCACACTTATGACAGACTCTCATTCTTTTAGCTCTTCTCTTTTTAGAGTAAGAACTTCTTCCCATACCTGGCAGACGTCTAACAAATGATTCATGAAACTCACCTGCTAAACATACCTTAGCTTCAATAATCCAACGTATGTCCTCGAGAAGACCCAAACGCTTAAATGCCTTTATTCTTGCAAGTCGACAGTTGTAGATTTTCCTGAGCACATCTTTGGGAAGAGTAGGGAATCTGCTTTTAAGCTTTACAAGGCATTCCTCCATAGTGAGAATGATGAAAGCTGAAATTGTGAGTGAAAAATGCTGTGCGGTGTGTGCTTAAATAAGAAAAGAAATGATAAGAGAAAGAAATCTTGGGTTGCCTCCCAAATAGCCGCCCTTCTTTAATGTCTTTAGCTAGACAAAGTCCTAACCTATTGCTTTATTTCTTTTTTTTTTCTTTTTCTTTTTCTTTTATACTTACCAGTTGGCTTCTCGAGCTTGATGACAGTCTTGATAGTCTTGAATGCACTATCATTGTATTCTTTCAATCTTTGCCCATAGTTTACCTCAAGGCAATTAATCTGCTTCAGGATTTCAGGATCAGTAGACTTTGATACATTAACTATTCCTACCACTAATGGCTCTTCTGTGCAGGTTTTATGCATTACATCTTTCATGCAATTGGTCAGTGTATCTACTCTGTAACAGATATTATCATCATATGGAAAAACTTTAAAAATATTGAAAGAGACTTGATCATTTTGAACCTGTAAAGTTAGCTTTCCCTTCTGCACATCAATTAGAGCTCCTCCAATTGCAAGAAATGGTCTCCCAAGAATAATAGGAATTTCTTGGTCTTCTTCCATGTCAAGCACTATGAAATCCGCTGGGAAGATGAATTTATCAACTTTGACTAGCACGTCCTCAAGGATTCCACGTGAATACTTTATTGAACGATCTGCTAGCTACAGTGACACGGTAGTTGGTTTCACTTCTCCCAATCCCAGCTTCTTGTAGACGGATAATGGCATCAAATTCACACTTGCACCAAGGTCACATAAGGCTTTTTCAAATTTACACTCTCCAATGGTACATGGTATGCAGAAACTCCCAGGATCTTTAAGCTTTGGCGGTAGTTTCTTTTGGAGAATCGCACTGCACTCTTCAGTTAAGGCTACTGTTTCGAAATCCTCCAGTTTGCGTTTCTTTGATAAAATTTCCTTCATAAATTTTGCATAACTGGGCATTTGGGCTAAAGTTTCAGCAAATGGGATGTTGATATGCAGCTTCTTAAACACCTCCAGGAACTTGCTAAACTGCTCGTCTAGCTTAGCCTTCACCAATCTTTGAGGAAATGGAACTGGTGGAACATATGGTGGAGGATTATCTGGAAAAGTCATTCTTCCTGGAATCACCTCATCTTCTTTCTGAGCTTCTTCGTTTTTCTTCCTTGATTCTGGCTCATTCAACTGCTTCCTATTTCTTAATGAAATAGCCATTATGTGCTCTCTAGGATTTCTTTCAGTGTCACTGGGTAAAGTTCCTGGTTGTCTGGAATTCAGCACACTTGCAATTTGGCCCATTTGCACCTCCAGATTTTTGAGTGAGGTTGCTTGAGTTTGCATGATTGCTTCATGATTCTTGAGTGTAGCTTCTGTTCTGGCCATGAATTTAGAAGTATTCATGGTTAGTTGAGCCAATGCTTCTTCTAAATTCACCTTTGGTTGTGGTGGTGAGTGCTGAATTTGCTGTTGATAATTCCCTTGAGGTTTGAACACATTCTGATTATTCCTCCACCCTAAATTAGGGTGGTTTCTCCATCCTGGATTGTATATGTTTGAGAAAAGATCATTTTGATGATTTTGATTCCCCACATAGTTGGCTTGTTCAGGTTGAGAAGGAATGAATGGATTTCCTTCTTGGCATTGAGTGCTCATGTGAGGACCATCACATAAATCACAAGCATCTGCAGGAGTTTTGATTACATTTGCTTGAGCTGTTAATGAACTCACTTGCTTGGATATAGAAGCAACTTGAGAAGACAAAGTGGTCAGAATATCTAGCTCATAGACTCCAAGTGCTTTCTTTGAAGTGTTGCGTTCAGAAGGCCATTGGTAAGCTTTTGCTGCCATCTCTTCCAACAGCTCCATAGCAGCTTCTATGCTTTTTCCCATTAATGATCCACCAGCTGCAGCATCTACAAGTGTTCTGGTAGCATTAGACAATCCATTGTAGAAAGTCTGCAACTATAGCCAATCTGGTAGCCCGTGATGAGGACATCTTCTTAGCAGCTCCTTGTATCTTTCCCATGCTTCATAAAGGCTTTCCATGTCATGCTGGGTGAATGAAGCAATCTCATTCCTCATCTTTGCAGTTTTGGCTGGAGGAAAGAATTTTGCTAGGAATTTTTGTGCCAAAATATTCCATGTAGTAATGCTCCCCACTGGTAAAGAGTGTAACCAACTTTTAGCCTTATCCCTAAGTGAGAAAGGGAAGAGTCGTAACCTTATGGCATCATCAGAAACGCCATTGTGCTTGAATGTATCACAGATTTCTAGAAAGCTGGCTATATGTGCATTCGGATCTTCTATTGGAGAACCTTCAAACTGATTTGCTTGTACCATTTGAATTATGGCTGGCTTGATCTCAAAGTTGTTGGCTGGTATAGGCGGTCTCCTGATCCCAGAAATGGTATCCATGACTGTTGGTGTCGCATAGTCACGGAGTGCTTTGGTGTCTTGTTCTTCTCTCAAATCTGTCATCGCTTCACCAAAGAAAAAGAAAAAAAAATGTAAAATAAAAATCAAATTAGGATTAAGATTACTTGGTATTAATATTAATGATAACAATCCCCGGCAACGGCGCCAAAAACTTGTTACGTGTGAAATGATTTATCAACTAGCGCAAGTGCACACTATCGTAAACAAGTAATAAAGTGATGAGTAAGTATCGTTCCCACGAGGATTGTTTCACTAAGTACCAAAATTAATAACCTTAATACTATTTGGCAAATCAATTAGTTGGTAATGAAGCGAGTAAATAAAGATTGATGCAAAAAATGCTTAAAATAAATATGAATGCAATTGGAGTAAAGATGAAGATGAATAAAAGACCTAGGGATCAGACTTCACTTAATAACTTCGGATTGAATCATCTATCTACACTAATCCAATTTTACTCCCTTGATTGATAGTCGAGTTTCCCTAAATTAATTACTAGCCTCTTCCAAGGTCAAGTAATTCTATAATTAATTGCCAATTCACTATATTCCTATGTGAATTGCAACAACTAATCATGCATTAGGATTTGTGGAACTCATTAAGACTACATAAACCATATGAATATATTCCTATTTCATATGCAATTTATGGTTTTAATTATAGGTTCCATACACATGTATCTCCTTCCGGTCTCAACATGCATATTGAGTTCATTCAAAAGGTAGCTAATCAATCGAAAGCATTAAGAGCAATAATTAAAACTCAATCTAGGAAATAAAATCAAAATTAGTTTCAATAGACTAGAATTCAATCCGTTATTATCAAGTTACGCCATCACCCTAGGAAGATAAAAAATTAGAACATAATGAAATTAAAAACAAACATAAAATAAAATAAAAACATCATCACATTCATGAACACAAGATTATAATTACAAATGCATGAAAATAGAAATATTATCCATCCATTAGGAGGTAGAACCTTCCATGTAGGAGGAGAACCTAGCCTTCCATGTAGGAGGTAAAACCTTCCATGTAGGAGGCATACTAGAACTAAAAATGCATAAACTAAACTACTATCTACAATGCATGAATGAATGAATGCTTGGATGCTTGATCTAATGCTTGGATGCTTCAATGCTCTCCACTTCCACCTATTTATAGGTGAATGAGCCAGCTGCAAGTCAAAAGTCTTGACCACCAACTACCAATCACATGCTTCATCTACCATTCATGGTCCACCTACCATTCATGGTTCACCTACCATTCATGGTTCACCTAATATTCATGGTCTACCTACCATTCATGGTCTCCAACTACCCCTTTTTATTTTCGCAACAACCATTCTTCTTGACTTGTTGGTAGTTTTTGACCACCAAAATGGCAGATTTACGTCTTCTTGTCGACATGAAAGTTGTAGGGCCGGATCTTCTCTTCAAAATGCATACAAAGAAGTCCTAATTTGAACGTTTCTAGCTCAAGTTATGATCAGATTAGTGGCCATATGTCAAATTCCGCCAAAACCACTGTTTCATCTTCCAAGCCAAATTTGAGATCCTTCGGTCCCGAACTGGGCTTTTCCTTAAACATGAAAGTTGTAGGGATGGATTTTCTCTTCAAAATGCATATAAAGATCAGCCCAATCGGACATTTAAAACTCCAGATATGGCCTAAATACTGAAACAGGGTCAAAATACAGCATTATCTAAAAGATTTGATTTCATTTCAAATTCAAGACTCATTCACAAAATGCAACTAAATTTATTAAATTAAACAAGATAACATCCAAAAATGCATCATATAAGGGAAAATAAATATGTAAATATTTTACGTATCAATAACTTCTAAGTATATCGAAAATATTTGGTCTTTACATTTATTCTTATTATTCCTATTGAGGATCAAGGTTTTGTTATCTATAATGATGCCTTTAAGAATATGTTTGACTATATCTTGATACAAGGCAAACATGTGGTAACTTATGCTTTTAGGTAATTTACACCTTATGAGCAAAATTATTCCACCCATTATTTGAAATTGGCTACCTCGGTCTTTATTCTTAAGATATGAGGTACTATTTATATGGTACACCATGTGAAATGTATACAGATCATAAAAGTCTATAATATCTTTTCACATAAAAGAAGTTAAACATAAGGCAAAGGTAATGGTTAGATTTTTGAAAAATAATGATGTCACCATCAATTTCCATCTTGGAAAAGCTAATGTAATGATAAATGCTTTAAGTGAAAAATCCATTAGAAATCAAGCTTATACGCTTACCACACAAAAATCTATTTTGAAGGACATGAAGAAATTGGACTTGGATGTAAAAGAAAAAAAGACAATGACACAGATTGCATATCTTAAAATTGAATTAACCTTAATTAAAAACATTAAGATAAGGTAGAATGATGATATGTTTCTTCCAAAAAACACCTTCAAAGTGAAATTTGGTGCTTGATCTAATTTGTCATACATGATGATACATCTTTAAGGTTAGGTAACAAGATTTGCATCCTTGATGATGATAAAGTAAAGAAGGAAATTTTAAAGGAGTCTTATACCTCAAGATATACTATCCACCTTAGGGATACAAAGTAGGGCTAAAGGTTTTGGATTTAATTGCTACAAATCACTTGCACAAATCCAAAGTTATGCAGTTTAAGCTGGATTGAATATCGTAATAAATAGAAGTGATGAGGTGTGGGTTAAAATCTACTATCCAATACTAACCATAAACCAGCTACTGATGTTTTAAGAATGATGCCATTTTAGGCATTGATTGCAAAAAAAAAATTATTGACTTCTACCTTATCATCATTCATCACACAAAGACAACAAATATTGAAAACACAACTTAACCTATTTCACAAATAGAGGTATATATTGGCACACACATAAATTGCCAATGGTATAGATATGGCAAAAATACAAAATTATGCTCACTTGCCATTTATTTGGCTATTCTTATTTTTTGAAATTTAGGATGCTTTAAACTTTAAACATTATCCATAGTAATTGTTTAATGTAAATGGAACAAAATATACAATGTGTGCTACTAATATACTATAATATCAAATCTCTTTAAGTGAAAAACTTTGATTTCATAGCTTATAATTGTATTCCCTTTATTAGCATTTATTCTAGTTCAAATTCTATATAGGAGATGCTTTGATTTTAAGCTTGTAACTTATTTATAAATGTGTTGTGCAATTATATCATTTAAGTGTGGCTATTATTTGTCTAGGATAGCCGACATTATAGCTAATTTTGAGGGCCTTTTGTGAAAAATGTAAGGCTAATTTTTTTACTTAAATTTATCTTTCTTTACTATCAATTAGACCCTTCGCACCCAATGGTACCTATTGGAAACTGTAAGGCATAGATCCAAGTGGATAACATAGCTTATAAAGGCAACTATAGGTCTAATTTTATGACATGTAGTTTTATATAACCCTTAATTGGCTCTAACCACCTAATTTACAGCCTTAATACAAAGATGTATAAAGATTTAAGGGAAAAGTTTTGGTAGAACAATAAAGATATTGCATAGTTCTTATCCATATGCTTGGTATGTCAATGAGTAAAAATAAAGCATCAAAAACCTACAAGTGAATAATAACCACTCCTTATCCCTGAATAAAAATGGGAACATGTGATTATGGATTTTATAGTAAGCCTTCCTTGAGGTCCATAGGGGTTTAATGTTATTTAGGCCATTATGGATCACTCAAACAGGTCTTCTCACTTCTTGGTGTATCAAGTGGGTACATCCCTTGAAAAATTAATAAAGCTTTATATTTAAGAGATTGTAAGATTGCATGACATTCCAATATCTATTGTTTCAAATAAAGACCTTAGATTTGTTTTAAAAGAATTTACACAAAGCAATAGGAACGAAATTGAATTTTAGTACAATTCATTAATACGTGGACAATCTGATAGGACAATCTAAACATTGGAAGATATATTATGAGCATGTGTCTTGGATTTAAAAAGGACTTGGTATAGTTATTTGGTATTAGTAGAGTTTAATTATAATAATAATTAATAATCTACAAAGAAAGAAAACACATAAGAATTAGAATTATGCCTAACTTTTTGAAAGCCAAAGTCAATTAAGTTTAGTGGACTAAACTTTTTAAAAGGGTAGAATTGCAAAGCCTAATAGTAAATATTATTTTTATTCTATATTTATGTTAAAACATGTTGTTCAAATAATAATGTTATATATAAATATGAGGCAACAATTAGTTTTAGAATAAAATTAGGGACTATTGAACAAGATTATAAAGTTAAAAAAATAAATATATTTGTATACAAAAAAAGTAAGAAATTAGGGTTCTTAAATTACTATTTAGGAAGGGAGAAAGAAAAGAGGCTACATATAAATGTTTCTCCCTTTTGTAGCCTCTCTCAATATTTTGATATTTGGTATATGTCTTTTTCATAGCCTATTCAATTTTCGTCTCTAGAGAAATGCAACAAAAGATTTAGAATTTTTTTTTTGTATTACTTTATGAATTCATCAACATACCTTTCTTGGAACTACGAAAATGAAAAATTAGATTAGTCTTGAAAAAGTATGTTTAGATATTAATTACAATACTACTATGCACTAAAATTAGTTAAAATTAGTTTACTAAAGATATGAAGTAATAGAGTAGCACAAACTAGGTCATACCCCTAGTAATCCTCTGATATTATCTTTTTTAAATGAATTCCTAATAATATTTTCATAATTTTTAAATTATTTATGAATTAAAAATAAAAGAAACTAATGCAAACAAAATGCAAATGCATTAAAATAGAATGCTGGATGGAATGTAGTAACAAAATTATGTAAAGTGTTGTATATTGTATGTAAAATTATGTTGAACATGAAATTAGAGTTAGGGGGTTTATGAAATTACAATTCAATTAAACAAATGAAAATGTAGAGCAAACAAAAAGAAGGAAAACTAATATACTAACACAGTCAATTCAAGGAATAAAGAGCTTTAAGTAGGATTAATCATTGATCAATTAGGATTTAACTTCCTAAGAATTACCTAAAATCCTAATAATAATTTATGAATTCTATGCGAGATAATCATCTAGGATTTAATCAATTAAAATTAGCCAAATTAAGTAATTGTCATAATCCCTAAGCTAAATCGAAACTAATTTAAAGATAGAATTCAATTGATTTAAAAAATTAAATTAGAAATCCTTGAATTAATATCTTAGCCCTCTGCCCCTATTTGTAAAACTATTATTTATGAACCACAATTTGATATAAAAAATAACAAAGGATTAGAAATCACAAAGATGAATATTAGTTATATCAAATCAATATCTAACACAAGTAATGTTAAGAAATTACCATAAATAAATAGGGAAAGAGAAAAATTAATTAATAAAAATTAACATTACAATTCATAATCTTATAATCCAATAGAGGAGAGCTTCAAACTCCTTCAATCAGCTCTGAATTTAAGCTTTCATGGATGAAGGATAAAAGAAAAAATAAGAAGAAGAAGAAAAGTTGTGCTACTGAATGTTGTAAAAGTCTAAAAATCTAATAAGTTTTCCCTTTTTATTTAATCTAATTAATCTAAAAACCTAGTGGACTTGACTTTTATGCCTCTTAAGATTACAAAGATGAGGCCTTCCTAATTTTTAAAAACCAATACCTATTTTTAACAATACAATAACTTTAATAATTACAGCAGTGAATTCTCATAGGTCTAATTTCCAACTAGTTTAAGATCACTAAAATAAAGTAATTTGGGTAATCCATAAACATGAAATTTGTGGGCTTAGGTCTTATCAAAATTTCAACACTCTATAACTCCAAATATGGTCTAAAAATTATGGCAAACTCAATTGGGACACAAATAAGGCTTTAGCTTCTTCGTCAAATAAAGGAATGAAGAATTGTGAACTACTTTGACCAAAATACCAAAGTTATAAATCTTTCTCTAAACTTTCTATCAATGTATGGATCATCTCAATCTAACATCCATAACCCAAGATATAGTTGAAAAATATAAATAATATCAAAATCTAGCATTTACTGAATTAATTCAGAATATTGTAAAATCAATCTAAAATTATAAAGTAAGGTCAATTCTCTAAAATTAAGCACATGTAACACTTAAAAGACATAAAAACAGGGAAAATAAAATGATAAATATTTTTTATCAAATATTATATATTTAAATGGAAAGAGAAATGGTCTAGACTTATTTTATTACTTTATGAATTTATTTACTTATTTTATGCTGGCATTAACTTCTTCTTGGTGAAAAGGTATAAAACTATTTTGCAATTATTGTACTAAGTGTCTATATTGGAAAAAGAAAAGAAGCAAATAGATTTTAAAAGAAATAATATAATAAAATAAAAAAATTAAAGAGAAAAAAAGCCCAAACCTTCTGGTTAAAGCTAGGCATTGTTAGCTTTTAAAGAAAAAAAGGTGAATTTATCATTTTATGAGTTATTATTATGAAAAAAATAGTAATAATATTAATTAATTAATATAACTATTGTATACAAGAGTAAAATTGATTAGATTTAGATTAAAGATTGTAGAAGTTTTGTTAAACATGTATAAATTTATTTATTTTTTTATTTAACTATTTTATTCCAAATTTTTTGTATTGCATATTTCAAGATACCTTATGTTACATCTTCTGGATTATCGTGGTTTTATTCCACCTAGTTTAGTGTTTCATTAAATATTAATATGGTTCACATACATGCAATAAAAGGATAGATTTACATATTCATATTCTTCACATTTTTTTATTATTGATTACATTTATATGTCATTTTTTATTAAAAAATTTGACTTTTGCTTGAATTTGCAAAATTAGACATATTGTGAGGTTGCCATTTCAAAGTTCTATTTGAATTTATATATAATGTTTGTGAATTACCCAATCTCATTATCTACAAACCATATTTATGGGCTCTCATGTTGACTTAGAATGTCTATTTAATGTCTTAGTAAAAGATAATACTTAACATTTTGTTTGACATACTTGAATATCCTATTAGAAGGCAATACCTAGTACTTTGCTAGATTTGTTTGACCTTAACTAGGGGTCCCACTAGCTGGAAGGTACACTAGCACTTTGATAAATCAAATTATTGGTCTATGTTAGTATTATAAGCCTTTACTCTTACTAGATATATATTTTTTACTTGTTAGTATGAGAATTTCAAAGATATGCTTATTTCTAGATGGTAAGAACAAAATTTAAATGTTTTTATATTTTTTATCTATTTAAAATTTCATAACCAAGGTTTAATGTAAGGGTAAAACCACTTATTAAGTTGTTAAGCTCACCTTCTTTCTTGTCTTTAGTGGTACATTTATTGATGAGAAGGAGTGGGGTGATCTTTGGACATATTTGCAACCACTAGTATATAATAACCGATTGACGTTGAGTATTTAAGAAATTACATGTTGTAAAATAACTAACATGCAATCGAGCATCATAGTATATGTAGTTTTAACATCAACTTTTAAATAAAAAAGAACAATAACATCAATTTTTATTCTTTGAAAACTAAAGTCATTTATTTTTTTTATAATGTTAGGAAATAACATTAAATGTCACTTACTCTCTAACAACTAATATCTAATACCTATAATACTACATCAGTTCATTTAAATAACTGATATTGCATATCTAGCCACCCCACTCATCCAAACCTTGACCCTTAGTTCCTCATTCCTTCATTCTAAATCCTAACTCCATTTTCACATTCCTCGCACTCTCATCCTCCTCATTTTCTTTATATTCCTAACAAGATATATAAAGCTAGCATCTAATATTACTCTAGAAAATTCAAATTTAAACAACTTTAAAGAATAAATTGAATAAAATATTAAAAATTGTGAAAGATTGTATGCAATACCATAATTAGATATATATACTTTGCTAAATCTGTTTTGATTTCTGTAACTCAATATAAAATGTTTGCACTTTTTAGAGAAGTCTTTTAAATACAATATGAACAGATGCAATGAGCAATCATGAAAATTTTGTGTGTTATATATTTTCATATGAAAACATATTAGATAGTACAACAAAATGTTAAAAAAGATAGATAAAATCAAATTTCTTACCTATACAAACCTAAAAAAGTTGCATCAAGATGATAGGCAATAAAATAAGATCAAGGAGAAACTAGGAACTAAATTGTAAGAATAAACACAAGGGAAGAAAATAATCCTCACATTTAAATTGCAAGAATAAACACTAAATTGGAAGAGTTTCAATGTGAAATTTGCACATAATATCGTGCTTCACTCTTTTTATTTTCAACTTACACCATACTTTAACTTTTTCATTTTCAATTCATGCGTGTAACCTAAGTTTCCATGTTAGTCCATAAAATAAACTGACATCGTTATGTTTAATAAAATGACATCATCCTGTTACCTTATATTTAACATCAATTACTATACAAAAATTGATGTTATAATGAATGAGTACCTTATAATAAAAAATAAATTAATTTTCTTTTAAGCAACTTTTTCTATAACTATTGTAGAACCTTTCCATAATCATTTTAGAATAGCTAGATATAATAAACATGTATATATTAGACCAAAACTAATTCAATTGTATACATAATATGCATTATAATCTACAATTTCGAGTTTATATCATATGTATATATATCAAACAAAAATCCTAAAATACAATATATATCACACACACACACACACACACATATATATATATACAAGTAATAATATTATATGTCTAAATTTTGTAAAGAAGACCAATATCATTTTGTGAACTAATCATTTTTACTTTTTATTCAAGTTATCTTAAGTAAAATTGGTAGCATTAATTTTTTTTTAATCATGACATTCTTCTTATACAATTAAACAAACATAAACAACAATAAATTAAATGTAAATAAAATATGAAAAAGGAGTTAATTTATTTTGAAAATTGATGCTATCAATTTATTTATTTTTATATCAATATATGAACATATACAAAGAAAAAGTTGTTCTTTACAATGAACAATAAATTTTTTATTTACAATAAATATACATGACATCCTTATACAAATTAAAAGAAAAAATGTTTATCTTCTGCTTATGATTCTTTCATATTGCTTAAATGCTTCATTTGCTATTAGCTATTAATTGTCTTTTTTTTTCAATGGGAGGATATACTAGCCACTTGCTCTATGTGTTGTCTTTAATTTAGTAATAAATGTCCTAGTCCATGCTAATTGGTACTATTTATTGCTAGGATATTCTTCTGGAATCACTTGAAGTTTCATTTATAAATGCAAAATATAGTTACGCAAATATTGTAAGTTACAGTATGATTATGGAATATCAAAACTCATGCATTTATGAACAATGTCTCTTATAATAGGCAAAAAATATGGTTCATAGAAGTGTGGGTTTTGATGGTCTACTGTAAGTCACAATTTTTGCACAATTGTATTTTACATTTATGCATGAAACATTAAGAAATTCCAAAACAATAGCCCTTCATTAAATAATACCAATTAGAAAAGTATAAACAAAACTTATTTTTACCAAGTTTGAGATAGCACATAAAGTAAGCAACATGTCTCCAATCTTGCATGGAAACATAGTGATAGTCAAAAGCACATACCAAATGAAGAAATTAAGCACCTCATTTAACCCCAAATCCATGGAATGAAGCATTTTAGAAACCTTCTTTTTAATGAAAGGAGAGCTATCTTCGTATCAATAATTTGTTTTAAATAGGAGGGAAAATTCTATTTATAATCCAAAAAGTAAAATAATTAGATGTTGATTATTAATTTAAAATTGATGTTGTAATTTTGAACATTTCTACTATTGTAATGACTTAAGACATTGGTTAAGTACTAAAATAGCATGCAAACCATTGATGAACTGTCACAATAATTAAAAAGAATTTACAAAAGAATCATAAAAAAATCAACATTGTAGTTTCAAATTAATAAATTGTCATGACAATTGAAATTGACTTAAACAATTATCATAAAAAAAAAACCAATGTTGTAAGTTCCTTCATTACATACCATTAATGAAGTCATCTTTAGTCCCATTCATTTAGACTTCTTTAGTTTCATTTATTTAAATTTCTTTATAAATTCATTCATTTAGGCATTTTCACTTCTTCAATTTCATTCATTTAAATTTCTTCATAAATAGTATTCATTTAGAAGTCCTCAAATTAGGAGAACATGTCATCATAATTGATGTGAATTAGTCCCAAAAACTAATGTTTTATGTTTGTTAGTTTATTAGTAAAGGCCTTTTGATTATTATAGATTTATATTATGTAAACAACCAAATATAAAACAATATTTTGAAACAATGTAATAGAGAATATTATATTTATTTTGATATGTATTCTCTTTGTTAACCTATGGAATTCAAATGCCTATTATAAAATTTTAAGTTAAAAAAATACATATGATCAAAGAGAAAAAATTCTACAAATTTAAAAAAATTTAATTGTCATTGCACTATTAAAATCAAAGTACAAACAAATAAATAAAGAGGAACAATAACTCTACAAATTTATATAAAATAACTATATTAAATCATCAATAAATAAAAAATCACACTTTTCCATATGAATACAAAAAATAATAGAAAAATCACTATGTATCAAAATCTTTATCCATGATACAAATTTTAGCATTATTGAAAAAATTTCTTCAGTTTGTATACTTCATAGGAAATAAGAGACTCTATAAGAGAGAGAATCGAAGGTTAAGGTTCTTTTATTATACACTTTCTTTATAAAAGTGGAGTGAGAGATAAGCAGCTTTTCCATTCCAATTTTATTCTATGGAAAATGAGAAAGTATATAATAGGAGAGAAATGAAAGTTAAAGTTCCTTCATTGTACATTCTCTCTATAAAAATAAATTAAGAGACTAATGGTAACATTATATATTAAACTCATCATACTAGAGAACATATTGGAGAGATGTCATAGAAGAGTTTATATGAAAAGATAAAGTTTAAAGATTTATAGGATAGTAATAGACATCGATTATTAAATAAAATAGACATTGTATATTTCTGCAATTTCCAAAGAAACTCCTTAAATGGTTTTCAGACATTAAGATTGACATCCCATGCTTCTATGTCTCCTCACAAGACTTTTAAAATGTCTTTTAAATGATGGTTGTTGACTAAAACTTACATCCTATGTTTCTACAGCTTTTAATGAGACTTTTGAAATATATTTTAAATTATAGTTAAGTACAAAATTAATGTTCTAAGTTGTCATGCAAGGTTTAGATCTCCATTGTTTTATTGTTCATTGTTTTAAGTTTTTATATAATTTCAAAGATGTCACCATGTCAAATTAATTATTAGTTTTATTGTAAACCAACATCTATCAACTATCATAAATAATCAATTTTATAGTAGTGGACTTAGAAGACATTTTCTTTGTCTATTCGTAAAAAACTAAAGTTATCGAACTTTAAAATCTTTGTGATAGTTTGATGTTTTATTATTATTATTTGAGATATCATTAATGATATAAGAAGTGAGATAGTTTACATTGTTTCATCTTGACTTATTCAATTGTAAGATTATTTGATGCTTGTTTTATATTATTGAAATTATCTTGTAGGCTAGCACACATGAGGGTAATGGCATCATGTGTGCAATGTCCTCATGTATTTATCCATATATTGGGCTTAGGGTGTGATATATAATACATTTAATATTTACATGTAACCTTAAAATATATTAGGTATACATAAATAAATCATAAAAACACCCATGAAACAAAAACATCATCCACAAATAATTCATAACACAACTTTACATGATCAAAAATGAAAGAAGGAGGGTGATTTTGTTTAGATTGAGAATCTCAAACCTCTATAAAAACTACGAATTGAAAAAGAAATTGTAGGGCAAGCCGGCCCGTTGGTAGGTTAGTCTCAACACCCGGAGAAAGATTAGGTTTGTTGGAGATTGCCTCCTTGCTACGGTTGATGTAACAATGGTGAAGGCATCTTAAAAGGTTATGTTCTATAACATGAAATTGCCATTTTTGTGTACAGTCATTTGATTCGGTAAGCTAACAAGTTTCTTCCAACTTGATGGCACATGATTTTGGTTTCCAAATTTTTACTTCATGGTTTTCATATGTTCTACTCATATTCATGTTCAGTTCATGTTTAATTATGATATTATTAGAATAATAGTTTTTGGCAGGTGTATCCTACTAAAATGATCCGATGTCAAGTGAATCAATCAAGGATGCTTCTTAAATTTGTCTTTCAAAGATACATGGGGCTGCTGGGCCACAATTATTCAAGCATGCTACAATGATCCCTGAATTCAGACCAGGTGTTCACTGCCTAACAGGAAAAGCAAAGGCATCAAGTTCTTCTAGTTTAACAGTTATCCGTGAAGTGTAATGTATTCTACCTATTTCTGCTTGTGTCTTACTGTAATATAGTTGTTGTAGCTATTACCATGAGGTTTTATACTGCCTGCTTCTTGTTATTCATACGGTTGGACCAATCTACAATTCTCTGACAGTAATCATGCTGCTTCTCTAGCAAGTGCTTACAGGTAATGCTCAAGTTTTGGAGGACTTTTCTTCTTTTTATTCCTTTTTATTTTGACTTACTTATTCCATTTGGGTCTTGTTTATTACGTCAAAAAATTTTTTTTTATAAAATATAGTTACAAAATGTTAAAACAAGTGAAAATATTTTATTTATTTATTGTTAAATATGAAGAAATTGAAAAATTTGTTTCCCTCTATTACTTCACTCTTGGTATCATTTTTTTTAAACCATCAATACAAGTATCACACCTCCATTGCATATGTAAATGACATTTTTCTATGAAAAATATTTTCCAACGAGACAAATAAAGCTTTGGTATGTTGATTGTTACCATTGAATTTTAAGTTTATCTCCTTAAGGTTAATTACATGAATAGCTTAAAAGAGAACATGAAGTATGTTGCATTTCCAGCCATATCTTGTGGTGTCTACAGGTAAGTTCATGCAGCAGATCAATCACCTTGGCATTCTAATGTATTCAATAAAATATGATTATCAGTATGCTTTTTGAATCTTAAGCTTATTGCTTCTTCTGCCTTGTTGCCTAAGTCCAACTTCTGTTAATAAAGACTTTGTTGCAAGTTAACCACCCTTGTAAATGATTATTTCAGACCTTTTTATGAGGTGGCTGCCATAGTAGCTATTTCTACTGTCAAAGGATTCCAAATGACTCTAAGTAGGTACTACATTTAATTTGGCTTGTTTAATTTCATAGCTATTTAAGAATTTATAAGTACATGTTTGGATTTATATATTTTTAGAAGACTTCACACTTGCAATAATATGGCTATCTTAAGTATGATATAGATTTAAGAGACGAACTACATGTTGCTTGAATAGAAAGCTAGGAGTTTTACTGATAACATGATTATAAATTGAGTTGTTAGTGCTGAAATGTTTATAGAATTTATATAGTTACGTGTCTGTTCATGTCCACTTTGTTTTTATTCTCTGCTGATATCTATGATGTTCGGATTAACGAGGCAAATGAATTACTGAAAGATTAACATGTTCCATCAGTTATAACAATCTGAGTACCAGAATCATATGGTAACCGACCATTATGCAATATCATGTTTCAAATGCTTTTAGTTAAGGAAGAAGATATTTGTTTAATGACCTTCTTGAGGATGTAATTTTTTTCATTAAAAAGAGTCGAGTGCTGCTATATGTAATTTTATGCAATATAAATGAAACTCCCTGCAAACTATGATGCCTCTGCTGAAAACAATAGAAAGTCAAGTAACCATTCCTTTTTGGTTTTAGTAAGTATGGGTTTTATTTTTTTGGTATGAACCATCCTATATCCAATAAGTCACATTAGACCTTCGATTAATCTGGATTCGAGATAGGAAGACTTAATATGGAAGTAAAGCTCTCCCAACGATAATTTTCTCCATTCATAAAACTCGAATCCAAAACTTTGCTTAAGAGGAATAAATTCCTAGCCACTTGGATCAATTGTCGTTGGTAGTATGGGTTTTATTTGCATCGCTTTGAGTTTATTTTCTAGTGTCTGGTGCCATTAAGAATGAAAAATAAATAAATTTTTGCCTTGCAATATCAATGCGGGAAGATTTTCAAGAAACAAAAGTAAAAATCGGACCAAGTACAAGAATCATAATAAAAACCAACATGGTTTTAATATATGGAATGCTAATTGTTTGAGCACGATTAGTATATCCTTGATAAGAAAATTCATATTCCTATTATCTAAGCACGATTAGTATATTCAAATAAATATAATGGTAAATGATTTTTTGACGTAAATAATCGGTCAAATACCATTGCAAATGATATTGATATAGCGTAATGTCTTTTATTAATGAATGACATTTTTGTGCCTTAGTTATGTCCAATTTCATTGCAGATGATTTTATATTTTGTATGGATAATCAATAAACCTGCCTAAGTTGCAAAGCACTACAATTTCAAGAATACTATAGTTATACAAATTCTTCTAAATTATAATTAGTTGTGGTCAAAATTGATTAATTTTACCTATTAATAAAAAATTAGTTGAGTTAGATTGACAATTCAAAACCAGTATTTTTCATTTATTCACCGCATACGATAGTTTGACGAAGCTCTGCATGTATGGCACTAAAAGGTTGATGTGTCATTTTTAACATTTTCTTATATTGTAGCTCCTATGGTGCATGGACTGGAATTTTTTTAACCAAATCAAAGAATTGCTTAAATCAAATAGAAAAACACGCATATAGAAAATATAGCAGCATAAAATGCCCCCCAATCACTATTATAGCCTATTTGTAACCCAAAGGAGCTGTTAATCCTTCTCATGTTTATTATACGCCTTTCACCATCGACAACGATAATAGTTATCTATTATTATGATCTTATATATATATGCACATTGCAATGACAGCTTTACTCGTGCTTTAAGGGAGACAATTTAATTAGAAACACTCGGCTCGAATCAATCATTATGATGACGGCGTTAACAGTACATCTCTTAAAATTTGATGTTATACATTTAATGTCATGTAAAATGCCAATAACTTTTTGATTCAACGACCTCTGATCAGAAGGCTGCAAACCAGCATACAAATTGCTCATGCAAGGTCAAAATTCTACTCAGCTTCTTGCTTGACTGCGTGCGGTACTTAAGCTAAATCAAATTTAACATAAAATAAACTTCAAATCTTGTGATCAATCTCTTGGCAAAACAAAGTACAGTTAAAACAGGTCGACCGTATGACATTATACACACACCCATAAAAAACCAACCAATATTGAGTATCCCTCAACAACAGAGTTAGCTTGTCGTTTTCATCTTTTTTGGGAAGCATCTAGAGTAAAAAGAGAAATACGGCCACTCTAGAATTAGAGGATCAACTTTTTCTCATTTCAAAAGCACCGAAAGAAAAATCTGATGCATCCATCTCTTGGACATAAGTAGACCCACCTTCCCTGGGAACTAACAAATTCGCAAGCTTGACAGCTCTTGCAAAGTTGAAACAATGGTAACCTATTTTTCATCATAACCGAAAACGTCGATTGTGCAAACAATGAGTATGTTATAACTATAAGGTATTTCATCGTGAACCACTTGAAGAAGATTTTTCAGGTCCAAGGGTTTTATGGGAAAAAGCAGCAGCTAAGCTCTGGCATTATAAGACAACTATTGGGCTTCTGAAGTTATAGCTAGCTTTCCAAAGTTATACTAACCCCATAAGATTTCCTGGAAGCATGACGTTTTCAGCAAAGACTAGATTTATAAAAATTTGTCACAAACCAAACAGAAGATAAGTGGCAAACAACATCAACAAAATGAGGCATAATATGCTAAGAAAAGGATGCCCAACACCAAGTTTACTTCAATCCGAATCCCCGAATCCCATAATCAACATCCTTCATACCAAAACTCAGATAAGGCATTAAGCAACAAATATTTTTAACATTCATATAATGTACAAAACAATAAAAAGGACATAATAAAAATTGAACCAAAATACCTGTCCAACATCTCGTGTATCGTATGATAAATTATTGTTACAACATCTTTACTATAGGCCCTCAGCAGTTGGCACACTAATCAACATCAACACAATACAAGGAGACTCAACACTATAGTACCAAGTTAAGGTCAGATTCTCATATTTAACACAAGCAGTTTCCTATCTTACATAGTTGTGTCAGATCAAATGAAGCCAACATTGAATGAAACATAAACAAACCATTTATTCTGGATAACCGGAAGACAAGAAATATCGAAAGAGACATATTAATTTGCTTTCAAGTGCATCATGTGAAAACAACTTCCCTGCCTCGTCATTAATAATACGATCTTTTGACCTAGATCCAATATATACTACATGAAGAGTTAAATGAAATATCAGCAGGTTTCTAACTAGCAGAAAATCGATTTTTACACAACTTAGATGTGTGCCTGACTGCCTGTCCATGCATAACAAGTTGCATTCTTCCACCTTCAGAGTTTCAAGTTGCTAAAGGACACTGCTCTCATTTCAGAAGATTCCACAATTGCTTTAATTTGTGTCCCGGTGCCTATTAATGTGTGTATGTCCCATATGTTGCGTCAACGGACAGATGCAAGGCACAAAGTCTCTAACCTGGGAAATGCCACCTGCGAAAAACTTGTCTTTATATACAACACATTCATCTCTTTAAATATTTAATTGCAAAAATAATTTGAAAACTACACAATTAAATTAACGACTGATATATACTCACTTTAACACACTACATTTGAATAAGACTTACAAACTTTTTAAAATCCAAACTGGATAGACAAATCTATCTGCTTTCTTTATTTTTCCAGCGGCTTCAATTCACATATTTTTGCGTTACACCGTCTATCGCTATCGCTTCAATTCAATTAAAATAGATGATAATACCTCTCTCCAATATTGCAAAATAAAAATAAGTACAACGAAGTAATAAAATGATAATATGCGGTACAATTAAAAACCATTAAAAATAAGACACCAAAGATATTCATTTAAAAGGGAAAAAAAAAAGGGAAGGTCAATGAATTAAAAAGAGGCAATTTGAAATATAGGTCGATAGTTTCTTTGCAAACTTCATAGCTGTATGCTACGATGGTACTGCAGAAAGCAACTTCTGCATGAACCCAATACTTTCTGCTCAGCAACAAACGTGTTTGCAGATACTCTCATTTTTTCAGAATTACAAAAACATCAAGCAAATAAGAAAATTTCTTTTAAGAAAATATTTTTGATTTTTAGCCAAAACAAA
>JAIUCU010000028.1:0-171937 GCA_020226215.1 Sindora glabra | reverse complement strand
AGCACCTCAGGATTTTCTGTACTACAAAGTAACGTAGAAAAATGCTTATAATATTCTTTAATTATAATATTTATTTTTTTCCTAATTAATAAAGTTATTTGCAAATTTTATTATCAATATGTTAATTTTATAATATTCATGTATATTAAAAATTATATTTTTAAATTTTAAACTATTAATAATTATATCTAATTTCTTTTTTATTAGTTGAGAGTAAAAATATGTGTTTCAATTTCGGACTAAAAAGAGGAGATTGTAATCAAATGTGGACCATTATATGCAAAAAAATCATGATATGATATCGTCGGTTCAAGCAGTTGCCACATATCTCTATAGATATCACTGTCTAGTTTTCTTTCAAGTTTAACTTGAAAACTAGTAAGTAGAGTCACACTTTTTTAAAAATATATATATTTTTATAAAATATAGTTATAAAATATTAATATAGAAAAATATTTTATTTATTTAATATTAAATATAAAGTGTTTGAAGAAGGTAACTTTCTCCATTTAAAAAAAAATATTTTCTTTCATTATCATATTTGTAAGTATCATTTTTATAACCATCAATGCAAGCGGTATACTACTTATTCCTTAACATATATACAAATAACATTTTTTAAAAGAAATTTTTTAACGAAACAAACAAAGAAATCTTAATCAAGATTTAGTATTTGAAGAGAAAACAAACGAGATTTAAATTCTATCTTTTTGTCGTACATCATTATGACAAAAAAGCCCCTATATATAATATGTTAAACTAATATATGTATCAAGGCTTTCTAATTTTTGAAGGAAGCAGTTGCCAATAAGAAAAGTAGTGAAAGATAAGGGGAGTCTGTCTCAAGCACTCCTCCGGAACTGCTATAATTGTCAAATGGCCGGCTTGTCTTTGCATAAAAAGTTAGTAATCTAATCTTTTGATTGATAGATCATCATCCTTTTTACTTCATCTTTGGGTTTGAATTGAGAATGATAAAGGGGGATGGATGGCATGGGAATGGGATATATAGCTCAGCTAACTTTCAAAATTTTTTGAATATTTCTTTTTTCTTTTTTTTTTTTAAAGGTGAGAGACAGATCATGAATCATGCATAGAAAACCATAGGAATTTGGGTTACTTTCACAAAAGGATACACTTTTCACATTGCCTTTTTCTGTAAACGGGTTTATCAAAATTTTAAATGAATTTCGTATCATTAGGCATGAGATTTTGGGATATTTTTAAGGGCCGAGCCTTTTGAGGGATTGGATGTTTCATTTAGCATCATGCATGTGGCCCATGCCATGAGTCCAGCAATGATGGCTTTCTCACACTTGCTCCATCCTTTCCTTCTCCAAACTGTGAGCCAAAATTCCTCTCTCTCTCTCTCAAAGATACACTGTGCCCTACAATTTCGAGCCTAAATTAACTCAAAAAGATGAACAACTTTTTGCAGCTTCAGGGAAAAGGCTGCACCAACTTGAATTGAATCCATTCCCTCCCCTGGAAAAAGCATGTAAATTCCAAGAAGAACTCAGAAGAAGACAAAGTTATATTTGCTACACCAAACCATCTTTAATTATTTTATGCTTATTCTGTCCTTCAAATCTTATTTTGGATTTCGTTACTCATGATTCTATTCATTAAACAAGCAGCGTGAATATGCGCAACTAAGCATACCTGTATATTATTCTTCATCTAGTCCCTCTAGGTCCCCCTAGCTGGAATATATTTTGACACATAACATAATAATGCATTTTTATTTATCTGTGCTTACTCATCTTGTCAACGTCCATTTTCCATTTTGCTGATTCAGATAAAGGAACCAGTGTATCAACTTGAATTTACAGCAATGTAGGGTAATGGAGGTTGTTGTTGTTGGGTTGTTGCTCTGACGTGATCCTCAAGTCTTTAAGTACCATGACCAAACCTTTAGAATTATCATCATGATATGTGTATGTGACATTTCCACTAGATCACCCACTATTACCGAAAGAAAAATCAGCCACAAATGAGCATCGCAATTTCTAATATCGAAAATGTCTATTGTTCTGACATCCCATTAGAAGATGATAGTTCGAAAAAGGAAAAAATATCGGCTTATGAGTGAATATTGCTGCTTTAGTTTTCTAGTTTAAAAGGGTATTGGGTTGTTAAATATATATAGAAAAGGGTTATTGATAAATTTATGGTGAATTGGGACACCACTTGCTCAAGCATTGGCTAAAATAGTTATACATTTTAACGGAATTACGAGATTTGTTGTTTGTATCAACTTACGCTGGAATGCCAGATTACCACATTGCTACATGTCTGTCTGTCTAAGTGCGAGAAGTGATTTTCATGAACTGGATTCTACAATACAATCCTTCAAATCCTACTAAACCTTCTTCTTCTGAATCCACTATCTTCGTGTAGAAAACCCCAGCCGATCTAAATTAAGAGAATTCTTTGTCTTCATGGCAGCCACAAAGGAGAACCAGAGCTTCCATACATACGTGTTTTATCAATTAGGTTTGGAGAATAAAGCTACTTAAATCAGTGGTTCCAATTACTTTCATATCAACCTAATATCTCGATCCTCCATACAATCTAAGCAATACTTTGATTTCTGCTTATTTTTATGGTTGCACAATTGGAAATTGGAAAACGTAGGCAATAGCAAGCGAAGGTCCACCTTTATCCTCTCAACCAAGTTTTATTTCTCTCTTCACTTTTGCGATGGGGAGAGAAATTAAGAAATGGAGGAAATGTAAGAGAAGAAATAGTTACAAAGAATTTAGAAGAAGAAGAGATTTCCTTTTTGAAATTTTTGCGCGATCCCGAAACAACCTCATTTTCCCTTAATAGCAACTCAGTGTAATTAGCTTCTTCATTTAAAGTAATTAACAAAAAAAATACAAAGAAATAAATGACTTATTCATAATTTAAACCTAATAGCCTAATTCAAGTCACACCTTAAGCACACATTAGAAAACAACCAAATGAATTAATTGTAAATTTTTTGGGCACATATCCATGCCCTACTAATTGAAGAGATTCTTGTCCTTAAAGATCAAAAAGAGAAAATTTTTCTGTAGATCTTATAGAAATTTGTAGATAGCATCTCCTGGATATCATTTTCCTTGCGACGAGCTCAAGCACTCTCAAGATTGGATAGTAGTTTTTCCCTCTTATTATTTTTACAACTAATGATGATTCCAATATCTTTCACTCTTTTACCAACAAACCACTTCCATAGAAGATTTATTAATTGTTTTGCTTGTCTCGCCCACAAATAAAAATTAATATTATTATATAAAAAAATTTTAAAATGTAATAATTATTATACTTATAAATAAGAGATTAAATATTATATTTAGTTCTTTAGTTATCTTTCAAGCATTTCAATCATTATTAAAGTTAATTATGCTAAATATAAGATCAATTTTCATATTATAATTAATCAATAATCACTTTTTTTTCATCACTATATCAAAATAAATCCTAACTTTATGGTTGGAGGCGATGGAAAAATTAATGAATAGGAAATAATTTTCAATTCCAATTAATATAAATAATAGTGTAATTGAAGAAAGTAAAATCTTCTTTCTGATTAAAAAAATTATTGTCCTAAAATACTTTACATTATATAATCTTACTCTACTTCTCTATTTACTTTTCTTCCTTTTACTCTCTCTCCTCTCTTCTATCTTTTTCTCTCTCTATCCCTTTCAACTTTTTCTTCCTTCACTCTCTTAATTTCTCTCTCTTTCCCTCTCCCTCTTTTTCGATCATATATTTTCTTCTCTCTTTTCATTTTCTAGTTTTCTATCCATTAATTTCTTCAGTTTTCTTATTCTCTCTTCTATTTCATTTATTTCATTTTAACAAATTATTAAAAATTATATTGAGAAAGTGGCTGGAGAAATTTGAGTTTATAAATATGGTTGATCAACTTGAGAGTTCCTTGTAATGAATGAACTTGCAAGAAGATCTCAATGGTGATCTCACCAAAATTCAATAAATAAAGTACT
Organism: Sindora glabra; assembly: GCA_020226215.1. Taxonomy (NCBI): domain Eukaryota; kingdom Viridiplantae; phylum Streptophyta; class Magnoliopsida; order Fabales; family Fabaceae; genus Sindora; species Sindora glabra. Next base: position 167,939 of record JAIUCU010000028.1, on the reverse strand, counting down.
TTGACAAAGTAACAGCAAGATAATCAGAGTGAAGACGTAAGTAGCAAACCTAACGATGATATACACAGCCATCCAGTATGAGGGTTTTGGTGGTAAATTTTCTTAGTCTCTAATGTTAATTCCTGATGTTTATATGGCATCCCAGTTCATGTGTTTGGTGCTTCTTGATACAAGATCTAAGGTCTCACGATCCTGCCGATGTGGCCCAACGGCTTAATGGAAACTTCTTGATTTGGAGTAACTCTGAGTGCATCTATATTCGATCCTCAGAGTTCGGGCTTGTCCTGATCCTTAGGCGACCTTGAAGGCCTTGTTCGGCTTAAAATAGTAATTTACTTATCAATTATTAAATTAAAATTTAGACAAAATTAAATAAATATAAATTAATTTTACAAAAAAAAAATGAAGAAGATGAAAAGAAATATCTAAATATTACTTTTTAGATATTATTTTTATTATTAAAGACACTTAACTTTTTTTTGGTTATAAAAATTTTGTTGACTTCTATTTTAATAATAAAATGATTATCGTATAACTTAATATTAGAGATAAATTTTTTATATATAATATTATTTTTAATAAAAAATAATTTATTAAATAAGAGAAAATATTATCTATTATCTTAACAAATAATAGAAAAATCAATCCATTTTTTAAAAATTAATTTTCTTAGAAAAACACTTTTCGTAAATTTCATTTCCCGACCAAACAAATCAACCTTAATATATGTTAAAATTTCCACCGTCACCGTAATAACCATTAGGTTGTGAGTATTGGGCTAATTAAGTGGCTTGTGGAGATATGCATACACATAGTACAGCACAAATTTCAATTATATGTAATTATTTTAACGGTGAGGTTGATATATGTAACATTTTCTATTCAAATTTCAAATATAATATAATGATTGAAAACTTTTAAAATAATATCAAATGTCATTATGTCCTTTCATATACATTTTTTGTTGGGTCATATTCATATGGGTATATAATTATAGTTAAAAAACATTCTACCAAGTGAATCCTTACCTATTTGAATCTCATGCGGATGTGGTAACGAAGAAGCACCAACAAGTTAGACAAACAGACGAAGCTGAAGCAACAAGCGGAATTGCTGTAAGAGAAGGCCTAAGAGATAGAGAGAGAGAGAGAGAGAGAGAGAGAGAGAGGCTTTGACATCGTGAAAGTATCATACAAAAAGGAAAGGAATGAAAAGGGAAAAGGCAAGGCTTTTCGTGCGATGGCCACTTGACAACCTACCTTCCGTTTTCCCTCATCATGCCCATATTAGCAGCATCATCAACACCGAACTCATTCATCAATGGACCCACCTCTTTTTTTTTTTTTTTTTTTTGGCTTAAACATCTGATCGACTCGATCTTATCTTTCCTACTCACATCACTCGACTATCATATATCCTCATTGAGATGTAATGTTAATATTTAACTTTTAATTTATTTATTCAATATGCAGGATCAACAGCTAATCCAGGAAATCAAACCATGAATTTCGTGATGAACAAAAATCCCTGTTATTGCTGAGTGTCAATTCGATGGATCAGCGGCTATGGATGACCAACATTACAAAATCTACATCATCTTGATTATTAGATATAAAACTCTCAATCCATTTATAAATTAGTTGCGCTGCTCAATCACCAAAAGCAATATTTTTGGGGTGTTATCGCTAAAAACTTTCATGCAATTTAAGTGAGCCTTTGGTTCAGCACTTGAGAATAAAAAGGAATGAAATCAAATAAAAAAATTAAGGCAAAAATTGTAATGTTTTAAATTATTTGGCTCTTTAGAGAATAAAATCATATTATTTATTTAAGATTTCATTCTTCATTGTTTAGTTGGACAGTCAATAATATCATATTATTATTTATGATTATTTTTTTAATAATGATGTTAGCATTTGATGTTGATAATAATAATAGCAAATGTGATGATGGCAGTGACAATAATAAAGATGGTCATAATAATAATTATGGTGACGAAGACAATGATAATAATTATAATAGCGATTATATAAATGATAATAATGAGAGTCACAATAAATTTACACAAAAGAGTTAGCTAGAAGAAAGTAATGATAATAACAAATTTCACATTACTTGAACTAATCATTTAGTTAAAAAAATATTTTTTTTATTTCTTATCCAACCTCTTTAGAGTGTTTCAACCAAATACCGTATATTATTTATCATCATTTATGTGCTTATCCAACAATTATAATTTTGTAAGTTTTTATGTGGAAATTTTGCCCCATTCTTTTTTTATGCTAAGGAATAATAAATTTGTTAAAATTTAGCCCAAATTTAATAATTTCTTAATTTATGATTATTTCTTTAGGATTTTTTCTTGAATAAATCCTTAAGGCCTATAAATGTAGCACATTTAGCTATAAATAATTTATCAAGGATGCCAATATGTGAGATAAAAGATAAGTTTATATTTGTGATCCTTATAAGATTATTTGAAATTTCACAATTTACTTTTTATTCTTTTTATGATGAGATTATTTATATTGAATAAAAATATATATATTATTTGTGAAAATATATATTACAAACTAGCTTGTAACCAGTGTATCACACAAGTTTAATTAATTTTAATTTATGATAATTTATAATATAAATTATGATTTTAAATTTTAAATTATAAGATATTCAAATAGTTAATATAAAATATGTTTTCATATTTATATCAATTCAATAATTATAAAATTGATATAATTATATTTAAATTAAATAAGAGAATGTATTATATGACTCAATACAAATATTATATTATTGTAATGTTATATTAATAGTGATTATGACCATAATTAAAAGGATCCATACATATTAAATATTAAACAAATCAAATTTAGAAAAATAACTTAAAATTATATATACAAGAAATAATATTTATTTACATGAAATGAAATATATATATATATATATATATATATATATATATATATATATATATATATATATATATATATATATATATATCCTTAATTTTATATAAATATAAACTGTGAAAGATAATAAAAAATATTTATTTGATTAAATACATCAGTCCCTTCAAAAGTTACACTATAATGCAAATGAATATATGCTAAATATAACTAAAGACTAAAATTCAATCTATAATGAAAAGATGAATATACATCAGTCTTTAATAAAAATTCAAACACATATATACTTAAATCTTTAATTAAAAAATTGCATTACATACCTTCTCGATACAAAGCATGTAAAGTTCTCTAAATTTATCAACTCATAGTACAAAAATGAATGTACATCAACCTCATATCATATCTAGAATTATAAAAAAAATAATTTATTTTATATAACAAAATAAGCCATATATAATAAATTTACTTTACATAAAAAAATTGGTACAAAATAGAAACAAAAGAAGAAAATGATATTGGCAGAAAAAATTAAAGAAACAAAAGGCTATTTTCAAAAAAAATCAATATTCATTAATTAATAACTATAATGAAGTAATGTGTCGAAAGAAATCACCAACGTTAGCAATTATCACTTGCTAAGATGGTACCATAATAATTTAATGGATAGGTGTCATTAATCGTATAACAACGTTGCTCATAAACTCGATGATTTGCATGATTAGAATTAAGATTAATCATAAATTTATTAAGATTGAGAGACTTGAGAGAGAGAAAAGTCAGCTAACAGACAAAAATGAAGTAAAGAGAATATCAATATTCATTTGAAAAGAATATCAATGATAACATGTATAAATAGTCAAAGTTTAAATATTTTTTTATAATAGAAATAGAAATGCAGAAATGGAAATAGAAACTAATTAGAAACAAAAGTGTGATTTTTATCACAGTAAACTAATTAATTGCAAATGGTCAATTGATGCTTATAGAAATCAATTGATATTATATAAAGAAAAGAAATCAAAGAAATTATTCTAAAAAGAAAGACAATGTATGAAAATTAAAAAAATTATAAATTAAGAAAAAATTAGAAAAATTATGAAATTATGAAAATGCAATAAATGGGGGAAAGAAATTAGAAATTTTTTTCTTAATTTAATATAAGCTATTATATATAAGTGAGAGATTCAATCCTAAAAAATGTAATAAATCAAGAAAAAAGATCAAAATAATTATGAAAATATAATAAATAAAAAAATAAAAAATGCAATAAATGGGGGAGAGAAATTAGAAAGTTTTTCTTTCTTAATTTAGTATAAGTTATTATATATAAATGAGATATTCAATCTTAAAAAATACAATAAATCAGGAAAAAAGATTAGAGTAATTATAAAAATATAATAAATAAGGAAAATAAATTAGAAAAATTATTTCAAAGAGGAAGAAAATACACAAAAATTAAAAAATTTAGTAAATCAAGAAAAAAATTAAAAAGATTATGAAAATGTGATAAATAAAAAAAATAAATCAAGGAATTTTCTTTTTTAATTTAATATAAATTACTATATATAAATACAAAATTTAATCCTTTACATTAAAGAATGATAAATTAACATATGACACATTATAAGAACAACACTTAATATAAAAGTAGATAAAAAATATCATGACTAATTTATAATATAAAAATTAAAAAAAGACTTTAAGTGTATTTAAAATTTTGATTTGAGTGTGATTAAATATTTTATAATTTTTTATTTTTAATTGTTTTTATTGAATTTTATTTGTCACCTTCATAATATAATAAGCTAAAAGTTGAATTATGTCAAATATTTATATCTTATTGAAATTTTATACTTTTTTTAATCTTGAAATATTTCACGTCCAGTATTTCCCAACAAAACTATGTGAAGAAATTGGTGCAATATTTGAATATTTTTGTCTACAAGAAAAAAGTCTGTCCCGCTGAAGAAATTTTTATCCGGTGAAAAATGATGGAATAGACGATTTATATCCGTAGCCAGCAACCATACAAGAGATGGGAAACTCATTGAAATGTTGGTATGTTATGCATAAGTCATGGTTGTTTAAATTGTCCTATTGCTACACACTCGCTCCCCCTTTGTCATTTATCACATTTTTCTTTCAAAATTTTTTATTCTTTTTAATTTTTTAGAAAATTAATATAAAATTAAATACATTTTTTAATTTTACTTTTTATTTTTATTAATAAATACTTCATTATTTTATATTTTTATTTTAAAATATCTCAACAAATTTAGAAGTTAGTTTACATTGGAAGTAAGTTTTTATAAAAAGTTAAATCTTTTAGAAATTGCTCAAAATCATTTGATTAATATTAAAAAAGTAATACTTTTATAAAAATAATTTTTTATACATTCAATTTTAAACTTTCTGGAAAGCATTAATAAAATGATTACTATTCGTTCAGTATTATTATAATACATATTAATAAATTTTAATTATTTTTGGTGTATTTTCTTTGAAATCATGTATGTAATATCTTTTGCATCATACTTTCTATTAATTCATAATTTTAAAAAGTTATGAATTGAGTATTCAAAATTATTTGATTAATATTGAAAAAGTTAAACCTTTTAGAAAGGACTCAAAATTATTTGATTAATATTGAAAAAGTAATACTTTCAAAAAAATAATTTTTTATGCATTATTTGATTCAATTTTAAACTTTCTGAAAAGTATTAATAAAATAATTACTATTCATTCAATATTATTATAATACATATTAATAAATTTTAATTATTTTTAGTGTATTTTCTTTGAAATCATGTATGTAGTATCTTTTGCATCATACTTTCTATTAATTCATAATTTTAAATTTTTCATAAAAAATTAAATTAACTCATAATTCATAATTTTATTTTATTTTAATCTTGAAAAATTATATTACTATTTATCTATTTTTTTCATTCATTCATTCATTTAGATACAATATTATGTTTATTTACATAATTTGATATCAATCATATTTTTATAAAAGAATTTATTAATTATCTTATTAAAGATATTTGCTTTCTATTGAAATATAAAATATAATAAAATTTTATATTAATAGTAAATGAAATTGAAACTCTAAACTATATAAACAAAGTTACAACTTTTATATTAGAAAAATTTTCAAGATTTCAACTAGAAGTTATAGGCTTATTAAAGATAAATTTTTAAAATTTTTTTGCAACTTTAATAGGTAGAATTACAATTTTGTATGTGTGTATATAAACTATAAACAATTTCGGTATAATATTTTAATATTTTTATAAAAAAGGAGAAAGTATAAATCTTTTTATTACACTTCCAAGCCCTCATAAAAAATTCCAAAAGTTTTAAAATAAAAAAATGCACTAAAGCATTACAAATTTAAAATGACAAAAATTATTTGTATGGAGAAATTTGATGTTATATTATTTATAAATTATAATAAGGGATGCATCATAAGTAGATAAAGTGTAATTTTTATTAATATTTATGATTATATTTATAATTTTTATTTATTATATAATATTTAATTTTTATTTTAAATAATTTTATATAATACTCAATCTCTTTATTATATAGTTAATAAAATAATTATATTTTATATAAATAATAATTATATGTTAATTAATATATTTATATTTTATAATTAATAAATTATATTTATTATTAATAAATATTTATTATAATTTTTAAATAGTAATTATAAAATATGAAAGTGGTCATTTAATAAATTAAGTAGGAATAATTTTATATTTCCATTTTAAAAGGACATGGAAATTTTTTCAAATGTGAATATTTTTTAATTTTTTAATTTTTTGAAATAAATTTATTTAATTATAATTTCTTTCTTTTTTCTTTTTCATAATTTGTATTTTTTTTTCATTTTAGCAATTAGTGGTCAATTAAATAATTTAAAATTTTGTTGAAGTTACATTTCTCATATTACTTTTACATCAAATGACCTCTTATTTCATTTTTTTCTTCATTTTTAATTATATTAAAAATTTTACATAAAATAAAAAAGAAACTTATCTGTACATTTAAAATTCATTATGAATTTCAAGTAAAGAAAAAATAAAAATAAAATATAATTTAATTTAATTTTAAATTTAAGAAAAATTTTAAAAATTTATTAAAAATAAATAAAAATATGTTATCTTTTTAATTATTAGAAAATTTATTCATTATGGTAGAAAATAAAAATAAGCGTTATTTTCTCCCGGCTGAGGTCATCTAATCCTCACGCTCACGACAGACTGGATTCTTTGCTTGCCTATCATTGGATTGGACCACCTCAGTCTCAGCTGGGAAAACAGCAAAAATTAAGGTTGTGTTTGTTTTTGTTTTTGTTTTGTGTTTTTTAAAATAGTTTTGTAAAATAAGTTTTAAAAAAAGTTTTTAAAAAACACAAGTCAAATAAAAATGTGTTTGGTAAAACTGTTTTGAGAATAGTTTTAATTACAAAATGTACACTATCCGTAATTTCATTATGTTCGAAAAATAAAGTTAACAAAATAAGTTCAAATTATTTTTGTTAAATTATTTTTAAAACACATAATTTTAAAAAATAAGGACAGAAAATACTTGTCCAAACACGATTTTTTGTTTTTAAAAACAAAAAAACTGAAAACAGTTTTTAAAAACTGTAACCAAACAGGCTGTAACTCTCTAGAAGAGCATTGCTTCCATAGAAGACAGCGAGAGCCGAGAGAGAAGGATGATGCGATGATGACGACATGGTTGTTCGGCTCAGCACGGGCTCTCCTCTGATGAAAAAATAATGGATTTGGTCGTACCTGACCTTTGCCCGTACGGACGCCTACCTCCGCGATCAACCTCGCCGGCATTCTGAATTCTGATAGCGAGGCGGCGGAAGACCTCAGATTATGTTTTAATAAATCCAAAATAATTATTTTTCTTGCATTTGACTATGTGTTGGTCACTAAATGAAATCAGTTTAACTAATCGAATGTTAGTGCTCCTACGTGCTTACATTATTTCTTAATTATTAACTTCAAATTATTCGTAGTAGTTTAGTTCGGGTTCTGGTGCGTGAAAGACACTGCCTATGGTAGCGCGTGCCGCAAAGATAGCATTATTCAAATCCGAACTGACTCTTTTAAAATACTAAATATATTTTAAATTATAAAGTAGATAATTATAAATGTTAAAAAAATTAAAAAATAATTTTAAATCAAAAATTATCTTTTATGATTTATTATTTATTAAATTTTTAACTTTTAATCTTCTTAGATCAATCCACTTCACTCGTGGAAGTATATTATATATTTGAAAGGAATCAAATTTTAATGGTAGTAATACTTTAGTAAAAGGAACGATAAATTAATTTATTTATATTAATTAAATATTTTTATATCATGAAAATATAGAATATTAACTTCTCTACGAGGATATTTTAAAAAAAATATATTAGATTTAAAATATTTTAAGAATATTTTTATAAAATTCAAATCAAATATTAGAATTTTAAATTCTCTCAAATATTTCTAAAAATATGAAAAAAATTCACAAATCTATTATTAAAAAGAAAAGTGGGAAACCCGATTAAGCTTGTATTTTCCCCTCCTATGTATTTATGTATTTTTATGTAGATGTGTCAAGATGAGATATGTATAGTTTTGTTTAAAATTAGAAAAAAAAAAAACAAAATGGATTCAACATGGACAAAAGTTATATTTACAATCAAATGAGGAAAAGAACTACTAATATTTTGAGCAACTTTTTTTGGATGAAAATTTTAAAATTTAGAATTTTGTAATAAAAAATTTTTAATTTTTTGAAATCTTTTATAATCCTTTTATTCTTCTTACTCCCGATATATCCTTTCTTTTTTTTTTGGAACTGATTGAATTTATTAAAGAAATGATTAACTTTTTTTCCTTTATGGTCATAATAGAACCAGCATTCCATAATGTGACAAACCCAATCTAATGTTTCGTATGGAATTAAATTTTTTTAAAATTTATTTCATTTTATTTTAATAAAAAAATTTATTCATTTCTATATAAATTCTATTGTTTGAAAATTATATTCAAAACAATGATTTTAATTTATTTATTAATAATTTTTTATTTAAAGAATATATAAAAATACATTCAATTTAATTAAAAAATAGAATTTGATGGAATCATGATAAATATAATATCAAGAAGAAGATGAATTTTTTATATGATATATGTTTTGAGACAAATTAAATAAATTCTAATGAAATCTTATATAAATTGGAGAGATTTCATAATAATACAAATATAATTAAAATAAAAATTATAAATTAAATTTTTTATTAGATTCAAACATAATTTAAGAAAAAATATTTAAAAATAAAACAAAATTTAACTTATGCCACCGAGAGGTAAACTTTCTATATATGTAAGACTTAATTAAAAATGAAGAAATCATCAAATTATTGCCTAAAAATGTAACATAACGATCAATTAAATAATTTATTTATTTTTTAAAAAATAAAATTTTTTATACTATTGAAACAAAACAAACTACCTCTTAACCAAATTTTTAATACGATGTTAGTCAAATCTTTCGCATCGTAATTCGGTGGTTTTCTCGTGAAAAATGAACACTGTACTGAGTATCAACAAAATTAACGCACGCATCCGTGGCAATTGGTAGAGAATAGAGATGGACTGCCATTGCTGGCCCACAAAACCTGAGTTGGGCAAAGAGAAGCCCATTACTTTCTCAATGATGTAGCGACCGTTGGCCTGTTCCCATGTGCCCTCCGGACGCAGTTAAGCTTGCAGAGAAGGCAGTACGAAAGAGAAAGAGAAAGAGAAAGAGAAAGAGAAGACAGGGGGATGCTGTCCTTCGAAAACTGTTTTAGGAGGGGAAAAAAAGGGCAAAGTGCAAATAAATCCTCTGAAATATTGAAAACGTTTCACATAACCCTCATACACTTTTTTAAAACACTGAAAATGTTAAAATTCTGTTAATTGTGAAAGGGGACAGCACACGTGAAAGCCATGCGAGTCACTCCTTCCCTCTTACGCCCAATTTAATAAAAGGAGTAGGAGAAGGCCAAAACAACACAAATGTCAAACAAAAGGATATAACCAGGAAGATCAAGATATAGGTTTGCAAGGAATGCAAGCAGCAGCAGCTGCATCCTACCGCCAAAACTGGACAAGCAGCAACTCTGATCAAAATTAGCAATTGCATTTTAGTTGTTGGTTACTATTTAAAAAAACAGTTCTGAAAACTGATTTTACTAGGGAGCAAGTTTTTTAAAAATTTATTATTTTAAAACTTCTAATTAATTTTTTTAAATATATATATATATATAATGAGGGATTCATTGATACTGATATAAATTTGAATGACTTACACCAAATTTCAACCATTAATTCCAATAAAATTTAAAGGTTAAGATTAAATGCATTTTATATAAATTTTACACTTTATGTAACTTATTTTCCTTTCTAATTAATGCATTAAATGAAATACTCATATAATTAATATATGTAAAGTCTATTTAGTAGAAATAATTAAATTAGAAACAAAAGATTTCATTTTTTTTATTATTATGTGTATATGCTTTTAGGTTAATATTAATATAACTTCTTTTATTTATTTTAATATTTTATGTTAATTTATTATTGTAAACATATTTCTAATATATTTTCCCTATAATATGCTATTTTGTATTCTAAATTGAAAAAAAATAATCACAATTTCTTTTATACATATAAAACGAATTGAAATAAAATGATAAAATAGAATATTAATAAATTTAATAATCTCATGATGCTTTTTAAAATAAATATATGATTTAAAATTAAAATTGATAATTAATATTGATTATCTTAACATGTAATAATAAGAAAATTGAGAAAAGGAAAAGTAAATTATAGGTGAGAGGGAGAACAAAGAGAATTAAAATTGTAATTTTAATAATTATACTAAGAAATCACATCATTAATTTTATGAAGATTCCAAATTTAATTTTAAAATGAAACTTTCTACTTCTAATTGAATTGTTTTTATTAATATAATAAATTTTTTATATGTTGATAATGGATATTCTCATTTAATGTATTTATTGAGTGAAAAAGCAAGTTATATAGAGTGCAAAAATAATATAAAATGCATTTGATCATGGCCTACAAATTTTATTGGGATTAATAGTTAAGATTCAATGTAAGTCATTCAGACTTACATTGATGTCAATAAATCCCTCTTATATATATATATATATATATATATATATATATATATATATATATATATATATATATATATATATATATATAATGTTAAAAAAATTATCTAGTATTGTTGAAGAAAACACCAATACAAATTTTTCAGGCTACCATCCATAAAATCTTCTAAGTTATGTTTTAAGGATGAACAAATAGGCTGTAAGCTCAATAATAAAAGATTATTAGAACTAATAATTTCAAACTTAAACACCAAAAATAATTTAAAAAAAAATTGTTCACCTAACTTATTGAATTTTTTTTTTAAATTTGGGAATGTTTTAGTATATTTGAAACTCTTCCCATAAAACTGGAACTCTAAAGTTTTATAAGTCTTAGATTCTTTACACATCCCTATGAAAATTGAAACTCTTGAGTTTCAATAGACCTAAAACTTATTCCATATTCATATAAAATTTGGAGCTTTAAAATTTTGATAGATCTAAATTTCATTTCAATTTTTTTCATCATCTAAAAATTAAAACCCTAGAATCCTATTTATAAAGAAAGATTAAGACAAGAAATTATATTTATTAACATACCAATGGCCCCTACTTATAATATCACATTAAGGCTCATAATGTCCCATTAAAAATCATAATATTTCATTAAAGTCAATAATATAACACTAAGCTTATGATAGCTCATTAAGGTTAATAATTCTCATTAAAGCTTATAATTTATCATAAGGATTCATGATGGCTCATTAACATCAATAAATCTCTTTAAGTCACATAATATATCATTAAGATTCATAATGACTTATTAAGACTAATAATATTTATTAAGGCTCATAATGCATCATCAAGATTCATAATAGCTTATTGAGGCCAATATTATTTATTAAGGATCACAATGCACTATTAAAGTTCCTAATTTTCATATTTCAAATATTTATAATTGAATATTTATTAAAAATTTATTTATTGAATATTTTTTGTTTGAAATATATCTCCAATAAATATTTAAAAAATCAAATATCATCTATGTTAAATTTTTAATATAATTTTATTTAATAAATTAAATAATCCAAATCATATTTGATAAAATTTTATTAAACTATATCTTTAACTTTTATATAATTATCTAAGAAAATATTGTATAAATTAATGTTTTTAAAAACTAACTTACATTATCTAATTATATTAAGCCACATGCATGGACTCAATGATTAGGTCATACATGTGTTTCCATATATCAATTTAATAATATTTTTTAACTAGCTTGATTTAGTAGCAATATGTACAAGTCCTTGATCTAATTCAAGGACTTTATAGGTACATATATAATTGACTCCTAAATAATTTAATAATTTAATTATTTGGTTTCAATAATCCTTTCACTATGTAATTGACACTACACTCTAATTATATACGTCTTTATTTAGATAAAAATCCAAACTAACTAACAATTTCTTTAAAATATATTCTTATATCATATTAATTCTTTACTTCTATCCTTTTGTATAATATTCAATTAAATTGATAAAATCAACTTAATTTATTTTAGGATTTACTGATTTGAAAGAAGAGAATGACTGAGTTCATATATATAATTTGAAAAATAAATCTAAAATTTTCAAATTAAATTGTGAAAAAGCAAAATGAAGGATAGGACGGGATATATAGGAAACAAACAACGATTAGTAAGATTCCTACGGCATTTTCGATGAGAACAAAATTAATGGAATCTTGTGTAATAACTAACAGTTTCTTTCAAATATATTCTTATATCATATTAATTCTTTACTTCTACCCTTTTGCATAATATTCAATTAAATTGATAAAATCAACTTAATTTATTTTAGGATTTACTGATTTGAAAGAAGAGAACGACTAAGTTCATATATATAATTTCAAAAATAAATCTAAAATTTTCAAATTAAATTGTGAAAAAGCAAAATGAAGGATAAGACAAGATATATAGGAAACAAACAACGATTAGTAAGATTCCTACGGCATTTTCAATGAGAACAAAATCAATGGAATCTTGTGTAATAACTAACAGTTTCTTTCAAATATATTCTTATATCATATTAATTCTTTACTTCTACCTTTTTGCATAATATTCAATTAAATTGATAAAATTAACTTAATTTGTTTTAAGATTTACTGATTTGAAAGAAGAGAACGACTAAGTTCATATATATAATTTGAAAAATAAATCTAAAATTTTCAAATTAAATTGTGAAAAGGCAAAATGAAGGATAGGACGGGATATATAGGAAACAAACAACGATTAGTAAGATTCCCACAGCATTTTCGATAAGAACAAAATCAATGGAATCTTGTGTAATATTGATGGATTTACACATATTCTGCATGTGTTATACATTTTCTACACATCATAAAAAAAATCCATATATAGTATTGCATGCCACTTTTTATGCATATGTTATTTTACAATCATTTTATACACATATTAATCATTTCGTAATCATCTATTCAATTGTTGAATAATTTTAGTAGTTATCTTTTAAGTTTGTTTTGTAGTTGTGTTAGGAAAATACTATTACAAAATTGCCTTTTATCATTAGTTATTTTAGGATTTTTATGGTAGATCTCAATCAATGTATATACAAATATCTTTGTAAATTTAGTACATTTAACATTGAGTTTTAATCAACATTGAATATTATAACAATGTTAATTTTTTTACAAGAAAATTGATGCATTTAATTATAATATATTTTTCAATAATTAAGACATGATGTTGATTTTTTATGCAATAACTAATATTGATAATTAATTTTCCATCATATAAATTTCATTTAGGATGTCAATTTTGTTTAAGTAATCAACATTTAATATGTAATATGATGATAAGTTTAGAAATTAACTAACATTATTTTCTTTTTTTTTTAATCTTGAAAAAATCTCTCAAACCCCGTTATCCTTAGAGTAGTATTCGAATCTGATTATATAACTTAGTAACTCATATTACTATATGAATGTATTCCAAATATAATAATAGCAATATTTAAGCCTTATTTGAATGTATCTATGATTATAATTAATATTCCAAATATAATAAACTAAAAAAATGAAAAATTATACATTTACTTGGCTTCAAATGGTAAAAGACATATGATACAATATTGCAAGAATTGAAAATAATACCTCTAAATGCTTAAACAAAACTTACATTATTTTCCTAAACATAATAGTAGTATTCAAGCACTATTCTAAATATAATAATAACTTAGTAACTCATAGTAGTATTTGAATCTATTAAAGAAAAAAATTACAATGAACTTTTTACTTATAAAAGAAAATCTATTGGTTAATCGTTCAATAAGGCAATAAAACAAGTTTTAAGAAGGATAAAAATGATGTTATATAAGTATTCTACATCAATTATAAAACAAAATTAATGTCTTAAACCTAGTGATAAATTTACTTTTCCATATTGGTTATATAATAGAACTAATGTGGAACTCATTTGCTTCTTGTGCTATGAACCTTTCAAGGTTCCTGTATTTAATGGAAAAATGGTCATACTTCTTACTTTATGTGTATTAAAGTTTGATACAATGTATAAAGTAAGTAACATGTTGACTCTTGCATTAAAACACATGAAGCATTAAAGGCTTATAGTAAATGAAGTAACAAAGATCAAGTATTTGTGTCTATACTTATGCCTAATATTAAGATAAAATTGGAATCTCCCCAAGTTCCTTCTAAAGACTTGTGTTCACATTTTAGTTATGAATACAAGCATTTCATAAAAAACTGGAAAGGATTTTTGTTTGAAGTCATTCCAAAAGCTTTATAGAATTTCTATGTTTAAAGTCAAAGCATGGATATAAGTTCTTAAAAGGAACTCTATCAATTCCAAAACTTTCCAAAAGTACTAATTTTTGGAATTCATTAATAAAAAAAGCTCTTGAGATGAAGGATGTAAACCATAATATTAACATTACTTAAGTTATTAAGAAAATCCATGAATCTTTTAAGGTTTTTTCCAAGGTGTGAGTGAAAATCCTAATAAGAAATTCCAAAAGTTCCTTAGAACATTCCAAATAGTTATGATAATGTCAAGTATTAATATCTACACCTTAACTTAGAAGCTATCTTTTTTATGGAAAAAGACCTATCTAAAAAGATAACATATTTAATAGTAGGGAGAGCCTCACTTATAATCTAAAGATAAAATAATTAGATGTTAGTTATTAATTTAAAATTGATGTTGTAAATTGTCAATGAACAATCACGATGATTGAAATGAACTTACATGATGGTCACAAAAAAAAATCATTGTTATTAGTTCCAATTAATGAAGTATTATGACGATTGAAAATGGACTTACATGATAGTCGCCACAAAAAATAATGTTGTAAATTTCTTCAAAGTTCAAACAATTGTTCATGTAATCATCTTTAATTCCATTCATTTAGACTTTTTCACAAATGCCAATAATTTATACATCTTCAATGTTATTTATTTAAACTTTTTCATATATTACAAGTTGATAAATACTTAGTATTTATTGTATGTTGGTAAATATTTATAGCCATGACCTAACATAATGTTTAATAAATGCTTCATATTTATTACATATTAGTGAATATTTATTAGCTAAAAGTACATGGTGAAATAAAAGGAAAACACATCAAATTCTACATATCAAGAAATACTTCAAATTTTATCCATTTAAAAATGGAAAGTTATCCAAACACAAAAAAGTTATGAACATAAAAAAAAGACATATATGAGAAAGGATACAATGATTAATTATGAAATAGTATTTTTGTTTATTTTTATAAACTTATTTACATTATTACATTGATAAAATGCAATTTTACAATAATATAACTTAAAAAAATAGAACTATGCACTTTTCCATTCTTATTGCCATTTCTAGTAACAATTTTCATAACCATCATCTAAAAATCACTTTTTAACATCCATTAAATTTCAATGTTGGTAAATCATGAATCTAAGCAATATATTTGTTTTTATTACTAATGCTAGCCTGTATTTGAGAAGGAGGAAAATAGCTTCCTCATTATCTCATTTGACATATTTAGATGATGTTAACCATATTCTATAGTGTTTCTAAAGGTGTTAAATGAAATGGTGAGAGAGCTATTTTCTTTCTTTTTAAACATGCATTAGAGTTAAATAGTAAAAGATAGGACATTGTAGAGATGTTTCAAATAAAGATTATACTATAATTTATAGGCAATACAAGATATTTTGTATTAATTATTAATAGATAACTAACATCTTATAAATTATTTTTTTTCATGTCGAATCTAATGATATATCTTTTAGATGTTTGTTATTTAAAAAATTGATGTTATAAGTGATAATATTGTAAGTTATAAACTATATTTTAAATGAGCTAGCCGTTGAAATATAAATAATCTTTACAATTGTCAATAAAAATATTAATTGGCTTAAGATAACCTATAAATGTCAATTTTCAAGTGCAACTAATGTGTAAAATACTTGCCATTTGGGAAAACATCTTAATTACTATTAGTAGTTGATTGTTAGCATTCTTTTAAATGTTGGTTTCATGTGACATATTAAAAACATTTTTAGCTTATTCTTTTAAAAATATTTTTATTTTTTTATATTAAAAAGATTTTTATTTTATTATTTTATAAAGATTTTTAATAAAATGATCATAATATAACTTTTGAAGTAATAAGATAAAGAAAAATTATTGTAAGTAATCTTATTTATTTATTCATTTAAAAAATATCAAATTAATAATTTTTAATTTAGAATATCAAATTTGTTCAACATTATAGATAAACATAAAATAAGACATTGTTCAAAGAAATTGAAATTATAATTTTAATATTATTTCATAATTTTTAAAATATGAAACTTATCCAATTTCATAACCAAATATGAATAGAGAAATTACTTAGAAAAATTGAAGTTATAATCTCAATATTATTATGTAATTTTAAAGTATCAAATTTATCTAACTTCACAATCAAATCTAAATAAAGAAATTATTTAGAAAAATAAAATTATAATTTTAATATTATTTCATAATTTTTAAAATATCAAATTTATCTAACTTTATGACTAAATCAAAATAAAGAAATTGCTCCAAAAAATAAAATTATAATTTTAATATTATTTTATAATTTTTAAAATATTAAATTTATCTAACTTCATGATTAAATTTAAATAAAAAATTATCTAAAAATTTAAAATTATAATTTCAATATTATTTTATAATTTTAAAATATCAAATTTATTCAACTTCATAACCAAATCTAAATAAAAAATTATTCATAAATCATAATTTTAACATTATTTTATAATTTTTAAAATATCAAATTTATTTAATTTTATGGTCAAATCTAAATAAAGAAATTACTTAAAAAATTAAAATTATATTTATTGCACTTATAATTAATTTTAATATTATTCTATTATTATAAAAATATATAATATATTTTTAAATAATAGAAACATAATATAATTTAAAAATGCATGTGATGAATATAAAATATTTTTATATACAACAATATTAAAAAAAATTAGTTTAATTAACTCATTCTATTTAATTTTTGAAATATCTCTCACCTCAAGTATATTAAAATAGATTGAATTTTTAAACTATCTTAATTTACTTTATCATATGAATCACACAAATATAACAACTTAAAGAAGCATGCAAAAGAATTACCACACAATTTGAAGCAAAATGTAAATATATAAAATAAATGAAAACAAAGTTGATAGGATGAGACAATTTATGTGTGGGACTCATTTTTAAATACCATTTCCTTTTTTTTTGCTTTACTTAATAGTGCACCTGTGATACTTTTTCCTTTTCTTCTTTTTATTTCTATCTTTATCACCATTCTTATCCTCGTATTTATCTAATTCTTCTTTAAAATCGTCATACGACCTCGATCTATCCAACCTTAAGTTCTTGTTGTGGCTAATCTCCACTATGTTTTCTTATTGTTTGCCTCCTCTATGTCACAGTTGTAGTTGCAACCATTGTAATACTAACATGGCATAAAATTTTGACAAGGTTGAGAGAAAGAACTCTAATGCTTTCTATCATTCTAAACAATATATTATTTTAACTTTACATTAAACAACATTCAACTTTAGTCAATACAAAAGAGAAATAGCTACTACTCCACTAGGTTTAAGTCGATAAAGAGCTTAGTGAGCATAATTACTATTAAATTAACATTAGCTTCAATTTCAGGCTTCAACTTATGCTTACCTAAAGAATGTTAACACTAATGATTGGGAGTTGGTTGATCATTGAAATTCACTTGCATATGGCCAAAGGCCTACAACATCATAGCATGAATGAAAATGCTTAGTGAGAAATGACTATGACTTTGGCCAACTAACATTATGCAATCGATAAGAGAGTATGTGATGAAATAGTAAAAAATTAATAGAGAAAAATTAAAGTAGAAACAGTTAAGAGGGTGAAGTGACATAAAGGCTAGATGCTAATATTCTAGGTGAAACAAAAAGTTTATCAAAACTTTATCAATAAGATAGG
Organism: Sindora glabra; assembly: GCA_020226215.1. Lineage (NCBI taxonomy): Eukaryota > Viridiplantae > Streptophyta > Magnoliopsida > Fabales > Fabaceae > Sindora > Sindora glabra. The sequence goes on along the minus strand of JAIUCU010000028.1, from coordinate 149,284 downwards.
TGATTCACAGTGGTGACTTACTAGAGGATACAAATGATTATGAGGGCATAACATTTTATGTTTGAGCAAAGCATGTAGTGACTAAAAAAGACAAAATGACTTTGTATTAAGGTGACTGACATTTATGCTAATTAGCTGAGAAATAATCAGCATTTAGTGAAGCACCATAGTAGGAAGAAAGGAAGGAGATATTGTTAAAAATGAGGAAAGAAAAGGGAAAGGAAAGAGTGATAGAAAGCTTTAATAGGAGAAAGAATCAAGAGAAGAAAATAAAGCCCTCAAGAAGAAGAAGTTCCCTTCCTCCCCTAGATAATTCAAGATAACAGGTATAAAATGGATGAAAACTAGAGAAAAAAATAGGAAAGATTACCTTATAAATAACATGTTTCCTGCATTTTAGATATGTAAGATGGAATTAATGGAGAAACAAACTCTATATACGATATTTAATGAACTTTAGTTTATGATTAGTGGTAAGAAAGCAAGTCCACTTGTGAAAGGTGGAGATAAGGTAGGGTGAGATACAATAAGCGAGTATAAGGGAAATGTAGTGTAGAAAAGAGGAGAGTATTGACAACTTCTCATTCATTATTTACTTAAAAAAATTATTTATCCTATAGTTTTTTTTATTTTTATTATATATTTTAATTATTAATATTATTTATTTTATTTTTTATTTTAATTATATTATTATTTAGATAAATTTCGATGTCAACAACTGCCTCCCTTTACTTATTCTTTTAGTATTACAAGATGAGTAAAGGTATTGACACATAATCCATAATGAGAATAAACTTAAATATGAAATATTAATCATTTAGAATAACAAGGAGATAGATAACTTAAATTGACACAAACTTGATCTAATTTAACTAAGTTTAATTTAATGGAATGAAAGAAAATGAACTTGGGTGCCGTGTGGGCATGTCACTAACATAACACCAATGAGGAAGATTATTATGGAGCATCTTCACACAGACTTATTATAGAAATAATAGATAACGTGTAAGTTCAAGTAAACAACAATTACGAAAAATTATTTATCAAGCACTTTTCAAAAAGAATGGTAGATCATCCTCTATTGATCCAAACCTAGTTAGGGGTAATCATAATACTACCATGGATCACAATTAACTACATATGTTAGAGCTATAATGTGGAGTATGATGGCTAAAACATACAATTTCCATATTATAGTGTCTTTTTCTTCAATTTTTTGTAAGATTAATGAGCTTTTAAATTATTATAATGTCTTTATTCTAGTGTAAAGTAGTGTAGTGGTAGTTTAAAGCAAAAAATAACAAAAGATTAAGATGGTAGGAGTAAAAAGCCAAAGGGGATTAAGGCTGAGAAATTGGGTGATAAAGGTTGAGTGAAAAGATAAAAGGAATGGTGATAAGGAGGCCAGTGAAGAATTGAAGAAACATAAAATAGAGGAATAGCAATAAAAAAGTTGATATAATAGGATAAAAAAAAATAAAAAGGAAACAGGAAAGAATGAAGGTAATTTTTAATGTGTAGGACCAAGATATTATAAAAAAGACAAAATAAGGGGTGGGTATAGTTTGACCCTATAACATTAGGTTAGGAAAGGTGGACAATCCATTTCTTGTAAATTTAACCCAACTTAACTGAGTTTAAGAGTAAATAAATTAAATTGATATAATTCTGACCTAACTTTACTAATTCTAATTTAACAATTGATTTAAGATAAGTTTGACTTAACTTGACTAGGTTTAAATTAGAATGACCTTGATTGATACAAGTTTAACCCAAATTGTCTGAGTTTAATTTAATAATAAAAATTTAATGAGTTTAACCTAACTTAATTGGGCTATATTAAAAATATAAAAAGTAAATAACTTGGATAAATGCAAACTTGATTTAGCTTGGTTGCATTCAATTTAATGATGAAAAGGAAATAACTTAGATTGATCAGCTTTAACATAGAAAGGTAAATGACTTGGATCGGTACAAGCTCAACTCGATTGGATCGAGTTTAATTTAACGTATAAGAAAAATGATCTAAATTGATATAGGCTTAACTCAACTTGATCGACTTAGATTTAATAAAATAAAAGAAAATAACCTAGATTAGCATAAGCTTGACTCAACTTAATTGAGTTTGATTTAATAAGATAAAAGAAAATGATTTAGATTGACACAGGCTTAACTTGACTTGATTGAGTTCAATTAAATAAGATAAAAGAAAATGACCTACATTAACATAAGCTTGATTCAATTTAATTGAGTTCAATTTAACAAATAAGTGAATAACCTAGATTAACACAGACTTAAGTTAACTTGATCTAGTTCAATTTAACAAGATAAAGGAAAATGATTTGGATTGACACGGGCTCAACTAGACTTGATCAAGTTCGATTTAATGAGGTAAATGACTTAAATTAGTGCAGACTCAACTTAACTTAATTAAGTTTAATTTAATGAGGTAAATGACTTAAATTGACACAAGCTTGACTTAACTTAATCAAGCTTGATTTAACAAAATAAATAACTTGGACTAACACAAGGTCAACTCGACTTAATTAAGTTTAATTTAATGAAAAAGGCAAATGACCTGAATTGACACATAGTCGATTTAATAAGGTAAATGACTTGGATTGATGTAAACTTAACTTAACTCGATCAAGTTTGATTTAATGAAAAATTAAATGGTGTACACATGACTTGATGTAAGAATGCAATGTACGTAATAATGACTTATTTATTTCCTAGAAGAGTTCATTACTTCATCTTTTTAGGAACTTTCTTCCAAAATAGTCATGTTTGGAGAGTATTGAATTTTATTATTTTCTATTATACATATTTTCCTTTTTGTTTAGTTTAAACCTTCCATTAACATTACTCCTCATTTTTTATCTAGTAGAATTGAGACAATCTTAATGCTTAGTTCAACTATATATGTATTATTGATTGCACTTAGATATATTTGAATAGGTAAGTTATCTCATAATATTCCAATACACATTTACCATATGAAGATACATGATATTTACACAAGGAAAAAAAGAAGGACATAATAATGAGTATTATCATTACAAAATAGGCTAAGAATGAAAAGTCATTAAGCAAAAAATTTCACCATAGGCTAAGAATGAAGAGTCATTAAGCAAAAGATTTCACCATAGACACCAATAAATATTATTTATAATAAGGTTTATGAGGAATTCTAGCCTTTTAATAATATATTTTAAAACAATAATATCAATTGTCTCTTGTGTATGATTCGATGATCACAAATTATAAAATCAATTATGATGAGTCTAACTATATAAGCTATTTGCCAAATTCTTGTAAAGATTTCTTTTATTTCATTTTCCATTATGGAATGCCTCTACTTTGCTTTCATGAAAGAACACATTAACCTCATTATTGGATGAAAGGAAAATATATATCATGCATAACATCTTTTTACCTTATCTAAATTAACAGGTTGTGATACTATCCATGTCCATAAAAGTCAAAACCTTACTAGAGAAAACTTTCTTTATAGCGTATAATCCTTTTAGTATATATCTTCATCAATCTTTTTTTTTTACAAAGTTAACTGTGGCATAATACAAATGAAATTTTCTTTTGATAAGATTTAATTGATTATACTGAGTCTGAATCTACTTCTTCTCTTTTAATGGCAACAACTTGACTTAGATGAGCCTAATTTTATAAAACATGAATAATTTACCTTAATTAAGCTTTAGGAAAGCATTAAAAAGATAAAAATGAACTAATTAAAGAAATAGAAATTAGTTTGATCAAACTTTCTCACACTTAGTTTTACGTGTCCTGGGTTGATACTAAATTTAAAACTTTAATTTTTCACTAAAATCAAGAATGTAAAGTTACAAGCAAGAAAATTATTATTGTGTAAAAAGATCATAGTATTTATGAATCAATAAAATGATAACTTTATTTGAGAAAGAAAGAACAAAATTAACAGTACCTTATAAGTCATACTCTTAATTCCTTAAGTATTTAAGGATAAATGCTTTGCTCAAATTCAACCTATTAAGAATTATACTATCATAGACTTGCTTAAATTCTCAATTTTCACTACTTAATTCACATGCACAAAGTAAATGAAAATGACTTATTAATAGTTGTAATGAGATCAAGGTAAAAGGATGATAATAAGATGGAATGAGAAGTTATCAACTAAAGAAATTAAAAGGTATTCATAGATGAATCTAATTAGTAAGTGATTGAAAAGGCATACAATCAAAATTACAATTGCTCTAATGATATATTATCTGCTCTTTTTTATTTTTTTGTTATTCTTATTTTTTTCTTTTTGTTTCTTTTTTTTAATGAACTTTTCCTTTTCACTAAGTACTTGATACACTTTTACATTTATTTAAGAACTCATCCTCTTATGGATTCAATATTCTCCTAACCTTAAAATTATGTAAAATATTATTTTTTTTTCACTTTAAGCTTGTAATGAGTTAAAAATAAGGAAATGTAAATTTGACATAAAAGGGCTAGTCAATGGAAATATAAAGGTTAGCCATTGAGAAACAAATGGTTCATTTAAAGAAAAAATATCTTAATCATATTTGCGCATATATGTGAAAATGTAATCTTAACTAGAATTAAAGTAAGTTTTGAAATGACAACATAATAGGATGAATCTCACGCATAAGAAAGATAGTTATAATTAATTAAATAAGCTCAAAGTCTTATGGCTAAAAGGCTGTCAAATTTAATTCTTTCAATTTATATTTTATTGCCAAATTTGTCAATTTTAAGAAATAAGATAATAGTTAAATTATGCTCTAAAATCTTCTAATTTAATTAATTCATACTCAAGACTTTTATAATTCTTAAAATTAATGGAAAACACATAAATAAATAAGAAAAACCAAAAATAAAAAAAGAACACTTAAAATAATTTTTTTAAAAAGGACCTTTTCTGAATAAGGGTAAATCATAGAGAAAAATATGTTACTAATGGGATGCATATCAAGCTAAAGATAACTTTTTACTCAGCTATCTTTTACACACAACATTTTTTACACATATAATGAAACTAATGATTTTATTAATAATTATTTTTATTATTCCTTCTCTCAATTTAACTTAAACAACATCTTTGATGTTTTTGCAAATGACTAAAGGTATAGAATAGAAAAATAAAGACACATAACAATAAAAATAAAACAAAAAATAGGAGTAAAACTATAATAATAAAGAAAGTTATAATCGAATAGTGGTATCTAGTTTACATTTCCTATTGTTGTCTTGGGTTTGCCATAAATTTACCTATTTCATTAATGAATTTGGTTTAGGTACACATATTTGCAATTAGTCAATTAACTGATAAACAATTAAGGTGGATATTATGGTACAACGAGTTGTTTAAGAAATGTATTCTTATTCCACAGTTTTATATAGGAAAGATAATAAACTATTATAAAAATCATTGATGTTTAATAATCTTAATAACTTTTTATGAAGGTTTACTTTAATCTAATATGCAATGTTAAAAATTTCTTCCAATTTTTCGAAATCATTAGGTAATGCGATAAGGGCTCTGACATTACAAAACATGTATTTAAAAAGTTCATGTAAGCTCAAAACCTTTAACTCAATATCCAAATCATAGTTAATGATGATTTTGTCACCTAAATCATTTAAAGTGATACTCAAAATTTGCTTCATCTAATGATTACAGTTGTTACCATATATCCTCTTAAACTTTTGATTCCTCCGTTATCACAAGGTTGATATTTTTGGTAGCTAACACCTTACCAAGCTCATTTGTCATTTTCACAAACTCCTTATCCTTCCTTAGATTGGATCCATTAAAGACGTAGATTAATTTAAATCTTTATATTGATGGTGTTTCCCCTTTTTTTCTACTTTAGGATGAGCTATATGTGTATTGATAAGTATGAATATGCATATTTATATGGCAAAAATTAATGATAAGAAAATTATGCAAATTAACTATTGTCAGAAAAGTTTAAATTTGAAAAGGAAGAAAGTCAAAAGTAGATGTTAGGTGCAGTAATTTTAAAAAATGGTGTAAAAAAATTCATAGAAAAAGATCATGCAAATTAACAATTATAATAAAATTTTAAATTTGGAGAAGAAGAAACTTAAAAGTAGATATAGGGTGTGATAATATTAGAAAATAGCAAGGAAAAATTAAAAACAATTATGTAGAAAAAGTTAGAAAAATAATTGAAAAAGTTAAAAAGAAAAGATATATGCATGAATATGAACAATAGTTATGATTTTGGTTTTATGTCTGTAATAACTTAAATGCCTTTTATAAGTTAAAGATTTGCTTCCCATCTGATTTTCTTATAAGTGGCAAAATAAGGCATTTTAATGTTAAATTCGTGAGACTATAATGCTCCTTTTCCTTGTTGAGTAGATCCATTAAATAAAAAAAACATTATAAACATAACCACTAAGATGCATTCTAAGCATTTAAAGAATATTATCCAATAACTTTTTACTCAATCCATTCTTTACGAACTGAATTTTATCTTCTCGATTTAGGGAAATGATTTCATTGCTTTTGTATTGTATATTACATGTTTACCTTGCATACTTATGGCAAACTCCCATTTTCTTAGCTCTTCGTTTCTTAATATAAGAACTTTTTCCCATTTTTAGCATATTTTTAACAAATAAACCATGACACTCACTTGCTAGACATACTTTAGTTTCAATGATCTAACATACATCTTCAAGAAAGCTTAGACACGTGAATATCTTTATTCTTTAAAGTTAGTATTTGTAGAGTAAGAAACTTGATTTCCCTAAAAAATCTCAAGGAAGAGTAAGAAACTTGATTCTAAGCTTTGTAAGAGTTACAGCCATATCTTTTATAATCCTTGCTTAAGAGCAAGTTTAATATGGATGGGAGTAAGGTTTTTTTTATAAGAAAAGTTATTTTATTTTTTGAAACATAAGTGAATGCATAAGTGTAATGATATACCTATAGGAAAGTAGTATTGCTATAAGTCATTCATTCTATTTAAGATTAAAAAAAATGGTTTCATGGTTTATTTCCTACCACTTATGATCATTGACATCAAGTTTTTTTTAATGTAGTACTAATTTGGAGCTTACAATCAATTGTTAATGAGTTCAAGTGATATAAATAACCTTTAATGATATCTATGTGGTGGTATAGCCGAGCCCAAAAAAAGATTAGATAGAAATGAGTTGAAAAGAAAGGAAAAGGGAATACTTTTTCAATATAACCTGCTACACCCAACTCAATATGGATGGTGAAATCAAATTGAGTCCTGCTTCACGTATTGGATCTCATGTCTTAATTAAGAGGAGTCATGGAAAGAATAGGTTCAAATCTCAATCAATTCCTTTTTCAAATCCTGTTGCAGCTGCGCGGGCTTTTCTTGCGTGCCATAAATAACCTACAAATAGGAAGAATCCTAAAACAAAATGAGAGGTAGCTAACTAACTTTTAGGAGAGATATGATTGACTACATTGATCTCTGTAGCTACGCCACCAACGAAATTTAAAGAACCTAGGGGGCGTGAGTCATATATTCCACGGAATAATGTTCTTGCTAATGTTGTATATCTTTTTTCAGTCTACTTAAGTCCAAACCATTGGGATCCTTTAGAGGTTTTAACTAGAGAGCACGCAGATCCCAAAAATGCATAATTTCACCCCCAAAAATAACTTCTCTGATCAGGGAACACATTAAATATTTACCTAAACTGATTGGTTTTTAAGTGGATCCCACATTAGCCCCCAGACATTGGTCTCTAACTAGAAAAGTAAATGCTTAAGCTTGAGAAGCTTCTGGTCTAATGGGTCCGTAAAACTCACTAGGGTAAGCAGTATTATTAAACAATACAAAGCAATAAGTAATAAAACTAAAAATAGATAAAGTACTTAAACTATAAGACAAGTAAGCTTTTCTAGACCATACAAGTGCACATCGAGCCCATTTAAAAGGTTTGGTTAAGATATGCTAGATTCCACCAAGTATACAAATGGAACCTAACTATACATGCCCCCCAATTATGTCTTCCGAATCATCCACACTAACAATCCACCTTTCTCCCGCAAAAGGTGGTTTTAGTAAATAACCAAATATAATACTTGGACTAAGAGTTAGGTTAGTAATTTTTCTTACATCCTCCCTAGAACCCAGGTATCATATACACCTCTAAAATAAAGAGCTTTGAATACTAGAAGAAAAACACCTATACCTAAAAAGATTAAATGAATACCTAAAATTGTAGTCATTTTATTTCTATCTTTCCATACATAACCAAAGAATGGAAAAGATTCTTCAAAAGTCTCAGGTCCAAGAAGTGCATGATAAATACCCCCAAAGCCCAATATTGCAGAGGAAATTAAGTGAAGTATTCCAGACACAAAATATGGAAAGGTCTCTATAACTTCCCCACTAGGACCTACCCTTCAACCTAGAGTAGTTAGGTAGGGAAGTAAAATTAAGCCTTGTTCATACATGGGCTTCTTGGGTGCGAAATGAGCCATTTCAAATAGGTTCGTTGCTTCGACCCAGAATACAATTAATCTAGTATGGGTTACATGAGCCCCAAGTAGTTTATTGGATAAATTGATAAGTCATGCATTCCCAGCCCACCAAGCGAACCCGGTGGTTTCTTGGTCACGACTAGCTAAAGCTAAAGTTCCATTAAAAAGTGTTTCCACATGGTAGAACCTCCTTAGGGAATATAAAGTTTTCATGAGGCTGATCTTGAGTCATCATCCAAGCATGAATACCTTCATTTAAGAGAATATTTTTTATGTAGAAAGTCTTAAGTTCAGGATCTTCCACTGCGCGAATTTCTTGAGAAATGAAGTCATAGGCATATAGGTTCAAGGTCAGACTGACTACTCTAAGAGCATTCATCCATAAACTAGTTACTGGTATAAATAACATAAAAAAATGTAACTAACGTTTATTGGAAAAAATAACCCCAAAGATTTAGGACCAAAAGCGGTTAGCGGTGACTATTGAATAAGTTTCTTCAGCTTGAGTTGGGTTAAAAGCACGGAATGTATTTCCACCGTCGTCATCTTCAAATAAAGTATTTTCCACAATAGCACCATGAATTATGCACAGTAGAGCAGCGCTTAATACACCAGCAACTCCCATCATATGAAATAGGTTCAATGTCAAATTATGAAACCCTTGGAAAAAGAGGATGAATCGAAATATAGTTACTACACCAAAACTAGGCACAAAGAACCAACTGGATTGACTTAGTGGATAAATTAGGAACACAAAAATAAAAACAGCAATTGGAGCTGAGAATGTGATTGCATTATAAAGCCACAATTGAACAGATCGAGCAAGTTCAAATTGATGTAACATGAAACCTATTAGTCCAAAAACGTCGTGGAAAGTAACAAAAGTCCACAGACCACTTAATTGACACCAATGTGTAAAATCTCCTTATGCTTTAGGACCCCATAGGAACAACAAAGAGTGTGCTAAACTATTAGTAGGAGTCGAGACTGCAGTGGTTAAGAAGTTACAACCTTCTAAATAAGAACTTACCAATCTGTAAGTATACCATGAAGTTACAAAGGTTGTACCTGTGAGCTAACCTTCGGAGGCAAAATGGGCACAAGGAAAGAGCAATAGACTAGACCAACCTACAAAAATGAAATGGTATTATTATTACGTGGAATAATGGTATAGTCGAGCCCGAAAACCTTATATTACTTTGGACCTTTAATGACACTCACTGCTAGACATACTTTAGTTTTAATGATCTAACATACATCTTCAAAAAAGCTTAGACACGTGAATATCTTTATTCTTTTAAGTTAGTATTTGTAAATTTCCCTAAAAAATCTCAAGGAAGAGTAAGAAACTTGATTCTAAGCTTTGTAAGAGTTACATTTATATCTTTTATGATCCTTGCTTAAAAATAAGTCCGATATAGATGGAAGTAAGGTTTCTTTTATAAGATAAGTTATTTTATTTTTTGAAATATGAGTGAATGCATAAGTGTAATGATATACCTATAGAAAAGTAGTATTGCTATAAGTCATTCATTCTATTTAAGAATAAAAAAAATGGCTTTATGGCTTATTTCCCACCACTCATGATCATTGACATCAAGGTTTTTTTTTAATGTAGTACTAATTTTTGGAGCTTACAATCAATTGCCAATGAGTTCGAGTGATATAAATGATCTTTAATGATATTTATATATAATACAATGATAGATGTAAGATACCAAGAAATAAAAATAACAATTATGTTTAATTAGGCAAAAATAAAATATAGGATAAGCTATTCAAGTTTAATTTTTAAAATGAGGGTAAGCCACCCAATTTAACTGATATATGGCTTAATTAACATTTTTGGTAAACTTGCATAGCTTAGATAAAATATTAGTTATAGAAAAGTTTCCTCATGTGTTCTACAAGGATTTTTCTTAGGCTTGAAATTTGCTTTCATATGATAGACTTTTCTTAAATAAGATAGTTTTAAGTTTATTCTAATTTATGTTTGATTTAGGTTCCATGACACCTAATGATGAAAGGTATTCAAATTGTCCTTACTATTACTATCATAGGCTAGCAAAGCCTCAGATCCTCACCTATGAAAAACTATAAATAGAAAGAGTTTAATTTGAGTATGAGTGTTTCATTAGCCTACACAAAGATTAATAGTCTTATGAAGGCATCATTATTTTGTCTCCTAATTAATTCTAAATGTAAAGCCCGAGTAAGAGGCTTGTGATACATGTGTGAAATTTACAATATACAGTGTATGAGAGGGAATGTCAACCATTCCATAATCTTCATATAACTAATTTATCATCAAATAAAAAAAGATAGTAATAATGAGACAAACAAGATAAATATACTTATGAAGAAAATACTAAAAGAATATGGATCGATAAAATTTAAAGTTAAGATAAAAAAAATAAATATAATTGCCTAACTCCGATTTAATCTCCAATAAAATTCTCAAGCTGTCGCAATATGCTCTGTGGCTAAATGCTGAGAGGTAAATGGTCTCACACTTTTTTAAAATATTGGAATGAGAATATAAAGAAAATAAAGTTATCATCAATCATTTTTTATGATGTGATTAGAACACCAAATGAGTTCTGCATCTCTAAAGTCCAAATTAGGGAGTTGATTATGTATAGAGAAGGTATTAGCATCCTATAACATTTGTTTAAAAAATGATTACCTGTTTATTCTAATTTTATCTTTTAAATTGAATTACAATGATCCTTATTATAATATATGTGTATTTTTTTAAAAATATAATTTTAATTTTAGTTAATTTGTTAATTTATTTGTCAAATTCATTAAATTTCATGACAAGTTTTGAACAAAATAAAATGTCTTAATAATATTAAGTATTGTCATGATTACAATTGCAATTAGATTACTTAACTTTAATACGTATAGACACTAATTATGTTTGAAAGATTTTTATTTTATTATATTAAAAAGATTTTTATTTTATTATTTTTGAAATATTTTTAATAAAAATTATTATAATATAACTTTCAAAATAATAAGATAAAGAAAAATTATTATAAGCAATTTTATTTATTTATTCATTTTAAAAAGTATCAAATCAATAATTTTTTATTTAAAATATTAAATTTATTTAACTTCATGATCAAATTTGAAATAAGAAATTATTAAGAGAAATTGAAGTAATAATTTCAATATTATTTCGTAATTTTTAAAACATCAAATTCTTCTAACTTTATGAGTAAATCTAAATAGATAAATGACCTAAAAGTTGAAATTATAATTTTAATATTATTATATATTTTTTAAGATATCAAATTTATCTAAATTTAAATAAAGAAATTACTTAGAAAAAATGAAATCATAAGTTTAATATTATTTTATAATTTTTAAAGTATTAAATTTGTTCAATTTCATGACTAAATCTATATAAAGAAATTGCTAATCATAATTTTAATATTATTTTATAATTTTAAAATATCAAATATATTCAATTTTATGGTAAAATTTGAATAAAAAATTATTAAAAAATAAAATAAAAAATTTAATATTATTTTATAATTTTAAAGTATCAAATTTTTTTAATATATAACTAAACTTGAATAAAGAAATTATTTAAAAAAATTAAAATTATATTTATTACACTTACAATTAATTTCAATATTACTCTATTATAATAAAAATGTATAATATATTTTTTGAATAATAGAGACATAATATAAATTATAAGTGCATGTAATGAATATAAAATATTTTTTATGTACAATAATATTAAAATTTTCTTGTTTAATTGGCTTACTCAATTTAACTTTTAAAATATCTCTCTCCTTAAGTATGTTAAAATAAAGTAAACTTTTAAACTATCTTAATTTACTCCATCATATGAATTGCATAAATATAACAACCTAAAAAAGCATGCAAAAGAATTATCACACAATTTAAAATAGAATGTAAATATTTTAAAAAAAATAAAAACAAGGTTGATAGGACAACACAATTTATATGTGGGACTTATTTTTAAATACTACTTCCATTTCTTTGCTTTGCTTAGTAATGCACCTATGATACTTTTCCCTTTTCTTCTTTTTATTTATGTCTTTATCACCATTCTTATCCTCATACTCACCTAATTCTCCTTCAAAATCATCATATGACCTTGATCTCACTAACCCTAAGTTCTCATTATGGCTAATCTCCATTGTGTCTTCTTACTATCTGCCTCTTTTATGTTAGAAGTCATAGCTACAGCTGTAGCTCTATCAGTCTTAGCATGGTGAGAAATTTCGACAAGGCTGAGAGACAAAACTTTAATGCCTTTCTTCATTCAAAACGATATATTATTTTAAGTTTATATCACATAGTACTTAGCTTTAGTCAATATGAAAGAGAAGTAGCCATTGCTCTACTAGGTTCAAGTTGATATAGAGCTTAATAAGTGTAGCTGTTACTATGTTGACATTGGCTTCAACTTATGCTCACCTAAAGAATGTTGACAACAACGGATTAGGTGCTAATTAATAATTGAAATTGATTTGCATATGGCCAAAGGTCCATAATGTTATAACACTAGCGACAATGCCTGGCAAGAAATGACTATGGCTTTGGCTAGCTAACATTATGCAATGAGTAAGAGAGTATGTGATGAAAGAATAAAAAACTAAAAGAGAAAAATTGACGTAGAAACAGTTGCGAGGGTGTAGTGACACAAAGGCAAGATGTTGGTGTTTTGGGTAAAATAAAGAGTTTATCAAAAATTTGTTGGAAGGATGGATAATTCATGCTAGTGGCTTTTTGGAGAATGCAGATGATCATGAGGGTGTAGCATCTTATGTTTGGGCAAAGCATGTGATGGTTAAAAGGGACAAAAACGGTTTTGCCATAGGTGACTAACATTCATGTAGAGTAGTTGAGAAATAGTTAACATTTAGTGAAACACCATGGTAGAGAGAGAGAGAGAAGGTAAGAGATATTGTTGGAAATGAGAAAAGAAAAAAGAAAGGAAAGAGAGAGAGAGAGAGCTTTGATGGGAGAAAGAGCAGAGAGAAGAAGAAGAAGAAGAAGCCTTTAAGAAGAAGTTTCCTTTTTTTCCCTAGGCAATTCAATATGATAGGTGTAAAATGGATGAAAATCACAGAAAAAGAGAGGAGAGACCACTTCATGAATAATATACTTCTTGCGTTTTACATGTATAAGGTGGAATTAATGGAGAAACAAACTCTATGTACAATGTTAGGTGAAATTGAGTTCATGATTAGTGGTAAGAAAGCAAACTCGCTTGTGAAAGGTGCAGATAAGATGAGGTGAGATGTCGTAAGCCAATGAGATACAATATGTGAGTATAAGGGAAGTGTAATGCAAAAAAAGGGAGAGCGTAGACACTTTTACATCCACTATTCATTTTAAAAACATTATTTATCCTACATTTTTTTTATTTTTATCATATACTATATTTTTTTAATTTAATTTAATTTATTTTTTATTTTAATATATTATTATTTGTACAAACTTAGATGTCAGATGTTAATCAAAATAACGCCACTTTTATTTTATATTTTTTAAGGAAAAAAATAACATTATTATGAGAAAGAGTTCTGAAGTAGCATTGGAATATAAAATCCATTTTCTTCCTAGCGTCAACTAAGGGGTCGTTTGGTTCATGCAGGAAGTAACTTCCCATGGGAAGTTGAATTTCTTATGAAGTTATTTACTGTGTACACTTCCTAGGAAATCCCTAAATGTTGTTTGGTTGACATAAAGGAAGTCACATATCCCAAGAAATAAATTCCTATGTTTTGTTTGGTTCAACTTTGAATTTCCTAGGAAATAACAATGAAATGACTACAATATCCTCAATAATAACTTAATATATATTAATAGATATTAATTGATTTTAAAGAGGTGATAGCGCCATATTTTTTTTAAAATAGGTTTCAATTTTATGATTTATGAATATTATATACTGAAATTATTTTTTTTTAACTGTGTGAATGCGGTGATAAATTAAAAATTTTTAAAAGTCATAAATTCTTTATTAGTTAACCAATTTTTGCATGACCACTTATTTTCAATCTTTTTCATTTGCTCTTTCAACAGAAAATAAGAAAATGTGGGTTTGACGAAGTTTACTTGGTTAAAAACATATAAATTGAGTTCAAAACTTTGAATGATCATAACTTTGTGCTCGATTGTCCGTTTTAAGTGAATTTTTTTTGATTTCATGTAACTTTTCGAGATCTACGTGCTAGCAAAACACCAAAGGTGTTTTGCCCACTTTGATTTGGCAAAAAAGGCCTTTTTTAATGACTTTTTTAATTTTCTTTAATTTTTTGTTTTTTTTAACTTTGATTTTATTTTTATCAATTTAAATTCATTCGAATTTTATATTAAAATTTTTCTTCCTAATTCTTTTGGTATCTAGTAGTGTTATAATAATTTTTTTAACAAATAAAATTACTAAAAAATAATTTATTACTATTTATAAATTAAATAGTAATATGTTACTGTTTCGTTCCAAGACAGTAACATGTTACTGTTTCGTTCGAAAACAGTAACACCAATTAAAAACCTCAAATAAATGAATAAATCATGTCAATTAACAACCAAACTGCCAAATAATAGCATGTTGCTGTTTCGTTCCAAGACAGTAACATGTTACTGTTTCGTTCGAAAACAGTAACACCAATTAAAAACCTCAAATAAATGAATAAATCATGTCAATTAACAACCAAACTGCCAAATAATAGCATGTTGCTGTTTCGTTCCAAGACAGTAACATGTTATTGTTTCGTTCGAAAACAGTAACACCAACTAAAAACCTCAAATAAATGAATAAATCATGTCTAATTAACAACCAAACTGCCAAATAATAGCATGTTGCTGTTTCGTTCCAAGACAGTAACATGTTACTGTTTCGTTCGAAAACAGTAACACCAACTAAAAACCTCAAATAAATGAATAAATCATGTCTAATTAACAACCAAACTGTCAAATAATAATATGTTACTGTTTCGTTTCAAGACAGTAACACCAACTAAAAATCTCAAATAAATGAATAAATCATGTCTAATTAATAATCAAATTGCTAAATAATAGTGTGTTACTATTTTTTCTCTAGACAGTAATAAGTTACTGTTACGTTCCAAGACAGTAACATCAATTAAAAATCTTAAATAAATAGATAATAGCATATTACTATTTTTTCTCTAGACAGTAACATGTTACTGTTACGTTCCAAGACAGTAACATCAATTGAAAACTTCAAATAAATAGATAAATTAAATTTAATTGAAAATTAAATTATCAAATAATAACATATTACTTTTGTTCTCTAAACAGTAACTAATTAAAAAAATTTTAATTCTAATTGATGTGTGTGTGTGTGTGTATGTATATATTTAATTTGAATTATAGGGCTTGAAATTTAATATTAAAAAATATTTATAAAATTTAAAGAAAATTTTATTTTAATATTCAAATAATTTCAATCAACAAATATAATATATAATTATATAATGAAATTAATATAATATATATTAAAATTTTAATTTACTCAAAATATTTATATAATCAAATTAAATATATCATATTATATTTATATTATTTAATAATTATAATCTAACTTTCAAATAATAGCAATAGATAAAATAAAAAAGAAGTAAAAGAAAATTATGCAATAAAATAAATAAAAAAATAAAATAATAAGTGGGTTATAAAATAACGTAGGAATTAAATAAAAATATGCTGTTAATTAATTTATTTTAATTAAATATTTAAATTTTTTTATAAAATAATAATAATAAAATATGTCATGTAATATATATATAAGCAAACTGTAAAATAACGGTAACACTAATTAAAATGGACATTCACAAAATAAAATCTGATAATCAATTAAAAGGGTAAAATTGGTATTAATTAATTTTAGTAAGGATATTTTTGTCTATGAATTAGTTAAACATACAGGAAATAGAACTTACCTAGGGGGGAGTGGGTAAGTGATTTCCCGTGTTTTATGGGAAACACAAGTTCTCAGGAAGATTTATTTCCTCTCATTTGTGCAAACCAAACAACTTTACTGTAGTTTATATCCTGAGAAATACAATTTCCTATGTTTTTACTGCAAACCAAACGACCCCTAAGTCAGACAACCTACCGCAGTCTCCTGTTCCGCTGCTAAAATCCCCACCTTATTATTATTAGAGATGGGCAGGAAGAGCATTGAGGGCCTGGTCCTAGGAACAACACTGATATTTCGTAAATGATGTGACTATGGGGGCATTGTCCGGCTCCCATCCCGCCCCCGTCCCCCTTCCCACAAAAGAAGAGTCGGTGGTAAGGTCCAACTTTTATTTTCTCTCGAATCAACACTCGAAGCCAACGGGCAACAACAACTTCTCAAATTACTCAACAAAAACCTCTCCTAGGGGAAACAAGGCTACCTAACCTTTTATTTTCATGCGAAATTTCTAATTACATTCATTACGAGAACGTTAGAGCTTAAAGATAAGAATTTATTACAGTTGTCAAGATGGACATAATTTTTTTTTTTTTTAATTTTTGATTTGGAGCTACAATCACTTTCTCCATTTCCTGAAACAGAAAAATGTAAGAAAGAAGAAATGGCATGGTATTTAAGGTGCTGCAAGAAGACAAACGAAACGGTTTGAAGTAATGGTACTCTCGGATGAGATCTATTTCTTTTCGGAAAAACGGCCACTCAAATTCACCCTTAAATTTTGGCTACTGTCACCGTTCGTGATCGGTTGCAATTATTGAGAAATTGTTTAGCTTTGCCACTTCTAATGTTATAACAATAACAATGGCGAGGTTCTTCGAAAGGAATGGAATTTAAATCTCAATCCTCCTGGCTGCTAGACAGAATTTCTCCATTCACAACGGCCGAGAGATAGGCGTGTGCAGAACCGTGGGACCGACCACCGCGACAAGAAAGGCAGGTGATTATAATTATAATTATAATTCATCAATAAAATGTGGGCTGTGGACGTATTATATACAGTCGTGTTCTTACAATAGTCTTCCCCAAACAAATTATTATTATTATTATTATTATTATTATTATTATTATTATATGTATTAAGCCCTCTTTTCTTTCTCATTTATCAATCACTATACCCACGCGCGATTGTATATATGAATTCTACTCGCCCATCCATTTCAAAATTTTATCAGCTTTCTGATGGGGCCCTTTCCCTAAGATAGCGCGTGCGATTAACTAACTAGTTTTGTGTTCTTACGTAAATAAATAACGATTTTCAAAATATTTTCAGCAAAAAAAAAATATTCGAAAATATTTTCCAGGTATTATTACATTACATTAAAACAGTGGGTTTGCAAAACGTGCAGATCTTTCTCGGCTGTCAGAATCAAACTCGGCTGTGTGTTGCCCTCGTTGTCCTTTTAGTTTCGCACTTCGATTCGTCCTACTTCTTCGCCTTATGCTGCTTCTGTCATGCGCTATAAGTCGCAATAGAATCCGAAGCTGGTAAATCACAGAAAGCTATTTTTCGCTTTCGGGCCACAGAAGCGGTAGCAGATTAAAAACAAACAACAAAAGCTTATTCTTTTCTCGTTTTGCTTAAGGATTATTAGCTCCTCTTTTGTCTTGCTGGTGTACGATAAGGGTTTATTCGAGGTATCCTTTTTCAATTTCCCCGGTTTTTTTTTTTTTTTTTAATTTTTTCCTGGGTCTAGTTTTCCGGTGTGTTCAGCTTAAAAATTAAGTGCCTTTACAATTTATTTATCAAAAAAATTTCCTTAAACTTCATCTACTGGCTTCTGTCGTTTTCTCTTTGCTGCCTGAGAGTGGAATTCCGTCTGCTGCTTAGCATTTGAAGATGTTTGTAGTAATTTTTAAAAGCCGATTACTTTGGATCTGCTTAATTTCAAAAGGTGACTTTCACTTGTTGGGGTCAGAATTTTCTGTACTTGTTGATTTAGCTTGCATGATCATTCTGCTATCTTAATTTTCCCCGAGATTTTCTCCCACTCTTTACCCTTTTTTAAGAGATATTTGTGAGACTTGACTTCAAATTTGCCAACGTGGTGTAATACTCAGGAGCCATGCCGCTGATATTTGTTCAACGGGTGGTTTAGTGGCATTTTCGTTATTGGTAGAAACAGCTGACGGAAATTTTTGCATTTTGTCTCCAACAATTACTATTTTTTTACCCTTGCTATTTGAACTTAAAGCAAAACATTTATGAAGGAGAACAATGTTTCTACACTGTCATTTTGATAATGTGGATGTTTGTTTATTAGTCATCGAAATAATTTATGGCCTTTTTGCTATTTAGAAAATTTGACTTTCTGACCATATAGGCGTCCCATGATGTAACGTATGAATATATTATCATAGTGACCTAGAAGTGGTCCTCTAGACACTTGTGGCTTCCAATTTTTTGGATTCATCGTGAAATTTGGTGAATTGGCATTTGTTGTTGAATAACTCAATAGCAAAAGCTTGTGAAATTGCATTTTCTTCTAGTTAATATAAACTATCTGATGGAACTGGAAAAGGGTTATGTTGCAAATCCTTTCTTCTAGTATGGCATTTATAAATGGTAAAACTGGTCATGAAAGTGTACGCTATGAATAAGACAAAGCAGATGTTTATTATGCATGGTATCTCCCTCTTTAATTGCCGACTAATAAATAAACCTTCATTTACCCCACATTGCATTCCAGAAAGCAAAGCAAGAGTTGACAACTATTGTGAATTATGTGATCTTGCCTATATCTGATATTATGTTGAATGCTGATCCTATATTTCTTCCGTGCAGTGTATTTTCCTTGCACTGGCCACCTGATGAGAAATTGACTTAATAATCTATGAGAATATTGTTTATATGTTTATGAGCTAGCATGGATAAAGTATCGTCCGACTGTCCATACCCAGGATGTTTTTTCTGTGTCATGAAGGAAGGGAATCCAAGCAAACGCAGGGCAAGCATCTTAAAATTCTTTAGAGAACTTCCATCTCAAGATGATGATGGTCAGGTTCTTCCCATCAGTGGCCTTTGGAACACGGCAATGGCACATCCAAATGACCCTGAATTCATAGAGCTGGGAATATTCGAATGCATGGCAGCTCTAATATGGAAAGGTCTGAAGAATCGGCGCTGGCTTTCTCATGATCAAAATATATATATTCCTTATTATGCAGCTCATATTATTGGTTCCTACACAATGAACATGGAAGAATTTGCAGAAAGTGCTGTCCATGCTGGAGTGATTCCTCCTTTAGTTGAACTTTTAAGAGGTAGATTGACATGGGTTGAGCAGAGGGTGGCAGTTCGAGCTTTAGGACATTTGGCTACATATGCCAGCACTTTTCCTGCTGTAGCAAGTGATGTTGAAATTCTTGAGCTATCCATCCAATTAGCAATAAGCTCTCTGGAAATAGTCTACTCACATTTTTACCAATACGTTGATAGAAGGCTAGGTTATCACTGTGATCTGCTTACACGGGGCATGGGTGGTGTTGAAATGGAGTCTAGGAAGGCTGAGGAATGGGCTAGCCAGTTGCAATGCTGGTCCCTTCAGCTTATTAACTGTTTTGCTTTCAAACCTGAATTTCTTTCTACTATTTGCAAACCTGAATTTTTGTTAAAACTACCTGATATGTGGGGTGGACTTGTTAATGAAAATTCTCCAGCTGGTATTGGTTTATTAAGAACAATTTGTCATCACAAGCTTGGTAGGGGGCCAGTTGCGAGTTGCCCCATTATCATCCAAGCATTGTGTAATATTGCTCGGTCATCAGATGATTGGCAATATATGGCTATTGATTGTCTTCTATGGCTCCTTCAGGATCCAAACACTTGTCACAAGGTAAAAGCTGTAACACCTTTGCATTAGCATCTGGTTTATGACTTCTTTTGAACTCATTTGCAATGTTAAGTGCTGAGAATACTGATCACTTTCGTCTTCAAATCCTGGAAATAGTGTTAGATGAGTGTAAATGAAAATTGTGGCTTATATCTGGAAGTTTGCTGGAAGTCCATTATATAAAAATGAAGAAACAGGTTGAAATAAGGGTCAAAATGCTTAATCTTTTGAGTTATAGTGCTAACTGCTAAATCTAACTGTTGTACTTGTGTTAGGCAGTTACCTTGGTGGTCCATTACACTGCCTGTACTTCATTTCAGTTTCTTTTGTATTAGGCACTTGACTAAATTTGTCACATTCAGATTAACTAGTGAGAAATGACCACAGAGCACGAACCATTTGATGTACAGTCAACTATCATCTAGCCGTATGAGAAAATTTTAAAAGCCAAGGAACTTTGTACATAATTCTTTTCCTGTAGCAATAGTTTTTTGAAAATCTCCAAGGATTGTCTTAAGGCAATATTTTACCAAGTCTGTGATATCTGGTACATGCTTCAGACTTTCAACTTTTATCTACTTCATGACATTCTCCCAAAATTGAGAAGTACATGGTTCTGTTGTGCCTCCAATGAAACTTAAGAACTTTGTCATGATAATGATTCATTATCTCCACTGGATTATTCAGTTTTTACAATCTCTTTTTAATTGCCAGTTGTTTGTATTCTTCATTGTATGAGACAATGAACTGTTTTGACGAGATTACATGTTATCCATTGTTTTGGGATTTCAAAAGAACAGTGCATGGAGGACTTAAGGCTTTGTGATATATTTTGTAGGTCATTGATAAAGTGGTACCTGTGTTGATAGACCTTGCAGAGATTACGACTCTAGGTGATCACAAAAAGCTTGGAGATTCTATTGTCAATGTTCTTCAGGATTGCATCCAGTCACAAGGATCAGGAAGAAGTGCAATTAATAGCCGAATGAAAGAACAAATTGAGGATCTACTAAATGCAAAGCAGAGATTGAAGTGGGAAAAGACTATGCCCAAAGAAGACCTACATATTAAGCAGGCTGCGGCACTGGTGGTCAAGCTTGAAGGAAATTCCTTGTTCTCATCAGGAAATATATCTGGAGCTGCGTCAAAATATTCAGAAGCTTTGGCATTGTGTCCCATGAGGTCTAAAAAGGAGAGAGTTGTTCTCTATAGTAATCGAGCTCAATGTCATCTTTTGCTGCAGCAACCCTTAGCTGCCATAAGCGATGCTACCCGTGCACTTTGTCTCCACAATCCTGTCAACTGTCATGCCAAAAGCCTCTGGAGAAGAGCACAGGCCTATGACATGCTTGGGTTAGCAAAAGAGAGTTTGTTAGATGCCATTCTATTTATAAATGAGTGCTCCCAGTCAAATGATCCTGATCTTTCTCAGAGACAAAATAAAGTTCCGGATTATGCTGAACGACTGGTTAAGAAGCAGATGCGTGCTGCTTGGTTATTTCGGGAGGCAGCTATCAAGCATGGTGGTGTTCATAGTCAGGGAGATGTTGGTGACATGTATGGCCCAGAGACTGATGATTCTGAATGGGAGACAGCCAGTGAAAGTGATATAGGAAATGATGGAAGGGATGATATGGGTGACGATGATGATGCCGATTGTTATAATGATGATGAGAGGAACGAAAAACATGACAAGCCTTCAATAAAAGGTATCTTCACTGTGCTTTCAGTCTCACATTGTTATTTTGATCCCATCAACTCGTTATTATGTATTTTTGAAGCAAAAAGCATGGAGAACCTGAGATATTTGTAACTTGAAAACAAAAACATAGACTGAACTTATTCTTTTGTTTTTGGTCAGTTTTATAAAGAAATGAGCTATTTTTTTTTTTTTTATAACACCGATCACCTTCTATTCACTATTTTCTTTTAATATAAAAACAGTTTTTGATAACAAGAAAATGATTTTTGAGAATAATTTTTAAAGATACAAAGACAAAAAACATATCCGAACACTCTCTAACTTACCCTACTCTAATTTCTTCACGTTTGACTAACCAATTGATTTGTGCATGGCTACATGTCTGATGTCTTACTTGCTCTTTGGCTGCTACTTTTATTAAATGGCGATCAAATAACTTTGTATTGATGCTTTTGATTTGACTCAGATATAAAGCATGGATACAACGTGCAACTTGCTGAAGAATAATCATGACTGATGAGGTGCAGATGTAAATTCTTCGGCATTTAGGAAGCAGGTTTGTTTCCTGTGATTTATTTAACTCTTTGCTTCTTGATCCCGGCGCCGAAGTGATAGGAGTTTCTGGTCTTGCTGTTGGATATTGAGATTTAAACACTTCCTGACGTTTTTTATATTTCATATTTGTTCTCCCTATTTTCATGTTACTTCAAATGTAAAAATACAATGAGTTTGGAGAACTACATGGCGTTTGGAGTGTGTGATTCATTTTTTGTTTGTAATTTGATTTGACGAGGGGTTTGTGTACATAAACTTTTTCTACTTAAATTGTCTTTAAATCCATTATATTCTTCCCTCATATAATCATTTCATTTCATGGTTCATCTACATACACACACACACACACTGTTGATTGAGCCGTGTCATCATTTCAATAATCTATTATATTTTCAATAATCAACTAGCTGGTTTAACTAGTGTTCATGCTATCATTTAAACTATGGATTGAAAAGTGAAACTTTTAATACAACTGACGACACAGAATTGATAGTTGATTTTATTTAATAGAATGAAAAAAAGGACAGTGCGATAACTAAAGAATACAAAATTTTTTCCGTACCGTTGGATACCAGTTACATATGGATATTTACTTATATATTCAAGTTTGAATTCCTTAGAAATAAAGGAGCTCAAACTTGAACTTATCTTTCAATGTTGAGTTTAACTCGAATATCAACTTAAATTAGTCTCCATGAGTTTACTAGATTATTATGTTATATAAACAGAAATTTTCATCCCACTTGGAACAATCAAATTTGAGTTTTAGTTTGTAATAATTATGAACTTAAGGTAATAAAACTTTGTGCAGATAGTTTGTTATTTCATTAGGATTTCTATTTTCACAAATAAAACAACTGGGCACCACAGTTACAGAACTATCACATAATACTAACAATTAAATATAGGCTCCATTTGCTTCATTAATAATGATTTTCTGCAAAAAATATTATTTACTTATATATTAATAAAGAAATGATATGTCACATGTATTAATGGTTAAAAAAATAATATTTAGAGTTTGTAATACAACTTTGTGCACATAGTTTGTTATTTTACTAGTTCATAAATAAAACAACCAAGCACCACACTTATAGAACTATCACATGATATTAACAATTATATTTAGGTTCCATTTGTTTTATTAGAAAATATTTTTTAATAAAAAATTATTTATTTATATATTAATGAAGAAATAATATATCACTTGTATTGACGCTTAAAAAAATAATATATAAAGATATGGTAATAAATAAAAGTAATTTTTTTAAAATAGAAAAATTATTTATTCTAAATTTTTTATATTTAATATTAAACAAATAAATATTTTTTAACTTAATATTTCATAATTATATTTTGTCAAAAAAAATTTGTCAAAATAAATGAAGCTTTAATGAAAAGTAGAAAGGGAACAAACACTAAAAAATTAATTACTTTAAAAAAATACCATACTTCTTTATTCAATCTCAATAATTATTAATGTAATTTACTTTTTTATGTATTATATTATTTACATATAATATAAAAATATTTTTTATCAGAATGTTCATTTAGATTCCCGAACAAATTGAATTAAGTGATATGGATCTTAAGTTTGAGTCATATATTAATTAAATTTAACTTATTTAGGTTTAATTCGCTTGAAAGTAAAATTTTTGCGAGCCGATTGCATGCGAATAACTTAATTAGGTGTGCAAATACATGAAGGTTTGCAATAGCTTCCTTGCTAAAAATTTCATTACTACACAATTATTTTTAATTTTTTGTAAAAGAAGTAATTAAATTACTAAATATATATACATAAAAATTAAATATTAAATGTAAAGAAAGAGACAAAATCCTTAAGAAATTTCAAAGGTAACTTGCCAAGAATTCGATTTTGTTCATATTTTTTAACTTCGGATTTTGATTAGTTTTGAGGTAGGGTTCATAAAGCTGAACACCGTCAGAAAAAGAATAACGATGTCTATTGTAAACAGGGGAACAGTGAGGTCTGGGTTATTAAAGCCCAAAAAAACTTATTCCCACTGATGACAGGTAGCACAGATAACGGCTTTCACTCACACCGGAGATAACGTTCGAAGTCACCGTTAATTTGCATTTCAAATCGAGGCTGCATCATGGATGGGCAAAATGCGATTCAATGGACCCGGCACCACAAAGGGGACATACCTATGCTTTTTCAAATGCGTGACTTCTTTGTGCATTGAATTTTGTTCAATGCATAAAATTTAATCATTTACTTTAAATTTTACAATTTTTTAAAAATATTCAATTTATTAGTTCAAAATTCATTAACAAAATATATATATATATATATATATATATATATATATATTGAGTAAACTCAATGAACAATAGAATTGATCTTCCATATAATTTTTTTTATTTACATAAAAAATAACTACCCACTTAACTAGTACAAAATTTTTTAAAAAATACCAGACGACATTGCTATTATAAGTGTTAATTATTTTTATCAGGAATGAAGTTTGAGTAGAGTTGTCAAGGGAGCTGAAGCAGAATTTACTAAGAATTTATATAAAAGTTTTTGAAGTTTTGAGGATAATTATGAATTTTTTTAAAATGAAATTAAAAAATTAGTGGTGAATTTTTTTAAAATTTCCCAGTTAGTCTAATTTAACCTCCTCATCATTTCTTTCCAAGTTAGTCTAATTTAACTTCGCCACTTCTTGTTTAATTTTATTCTAGTATGATAAATAGTTGTAAAAATAATTAAATTGTGTACATACAATCCTATTCCTATTCTTCCTAATAATATAATACAAAGTTTTTTTTCCTTTTTGCTACTCACTTCTATTTTTTTTTGCCAAGTGTCAAGCCATCAACAATTTTTTTCTTTTCAAAATTTTTCTTCTTTTTTTCAATTATACCCTTATTATGACTTCTTATTATATTAATTTATGTTGCTTTTCTATAAAACTTTTTAATGTACATATGTCAATTAATTATTATATGTTACATTTTTAATAAAATTTAAAATCAAATTTCTTCATTTATTTAAAATTTATTAATATTTTATTAGTATTAATTTTTAAATACTACATTTTAAATTAAACATATTTTATCAATTAAGATTTTATCCAAACTTAAATATAGATAGTAGTAAATTTTTTAATTAATATATCTTAAAAATATGAATTAATTATATATCTTATTATTTCAAAAAAAGTGCCAAAGTTGAAATTAAATTTTATTTGTTTATTCTATAGCTGCATACTAATTTACAATTGAATTAGTGAATTATATATTCATTTTTAATAAAAATAAATTAAAATTAAATTTATTTACTTACATTTTTATTATTATCTTATTGATATCAATTAATACATATTATATTTCAAAACAAATATATTGTGATCGATAAGAATTTTTTTCAAAATTTTAATATACAACCTATTAATATATTTTTAATTAATATTTGTTGCAAAGATTTGCTTCATTTTTATCTAGCATTGGTGCCACCTTGTTCATTAATTGGTAACCACTTCAAACTCTGGTGGGTAGTTGAAGTATTTGGAGTTTGGGGATTTTTTTTTCTTGGTCTTTCTCCTTTCTATTTGGCGTATGAAATTCTCTACTCTTTTAATATTTTACGTTTTCTTAGGGTTACTCTTTTACAGTTTTTTCACAGCACAGTAAATACTGTCACCATTCTTTTCCCATTTCCTCCTCCTCTGTTTCTTAATTGTTTTATATTTTTTTACATACATTTCAAGAAATTGAACAGGGGACATTAAACTAATGTTAGTCTTCAACTATTGATTTTTCTAGGATTTTCCATGTCGAACAATTAGTTGTATTCAATAAATATGAAAAATGCAAATGATCTTATTTTTAACTTTTATGGAATAAATGTTGATGGTAGTGTTGTCTTAAAAATTTAGGTAAGTAGATTGATCACCTTTACGATTGCCAACAGGTTAAACTTGCTCAGAAGGCAAGATAGTTATTTAATGGAGATGATAATACTAAATATTTTCATGCAATAGCCAAGTAGAGGTAGAGGAAAAAAAGAATAGAAAGATTAAAAGGTAGCTAAAATGAGTAGTAATAAAATCATACTGAGATAAAACAAATGGCTTGATAATATTTCTTTGATTTTTGCAACTCTAGCTTAGGAACTCATGCGAAGCTACAATTGGAAAATTATACTATTCTAAAGCTGTCATTGCAGCATATTGAAGAACTTAATAAGTCTTTTTAAGAAGGTAACATTAAAGATGTTGTCTTTCAAATAAGCCTAAATGAGGCTCCTAGACCAAATGAGTTTAATGTCAGACTCTTTAAAAAACTTTGATCTATAGTAGGATAACACACACATAATATTGTGATGTCAAACCCATTAACGATGCGATGTGTGAGTGAACAAATGAATTTTAACCTATAAGTGGGCCTAGACAATGAGATCTATTATCTCTATATATTTTCATAATGTGCATGAATGTCCTATCAACAATGTTACTAAAAGAGGAACAAAGCAAGAATATTCAAAGATGAAGGTAGGAAAGAGTACTATGAAAATTAGTCGTTTAATGTATGTGGATTACCTTATTTTATTCTTTGAGACCACCCCTAAGCTTGTCAGCATGTGAATTAGACATTGGTAAAATTTGCTACGTGGTCTGGATTAGGGATTAGTAGAAAATTTCTACAATATGGTTTAATCCTAACACTCCATCACTGGTACGAGAGTCAATGACTAGTATTTTTTAAATAAAGGTGGCATTGGGAAGTATCTTGGAACTTATGTTAATACACAAAGGTGCAAAGTTGTTATAAGTCAGGAAATCATCAAGAAAGTCACTAAGAAACTACAAGAATGGAAGGTAAGGACGTTGTTTTTGGTTGGAAGAATGACATTTACTAAGTCAATACTTCAAGGCATGCCTAATTATCATACAATAAATACAAGGATTCAAAAGTAAGAAAACAAAAGTAAAATTTATCTCGTGTCTCAAGATCAACTAAAAAAAACCTTTGTAATAAAGAGATATAGGTTTCATGGATTTAGTGCCATGTTAGCAAAGTAGCTATGGAGTATTTTTTACTAATCCAAACAGTCTCATAAGTTAAATTTTTATCCAAAATTATGGGGGTATAGTTCTAGAAAACTTACCTAGGCAAATACAAAGTGTTAATTGGAGATGGAGAGATATTCAATAAGCTAGGGATCTTATCACAGATAATTTATCTTGGTAGGTTAGTGATGGACATAACATATCACTCCGGAGCAGATTATGATGGCTTTCATCAAGGCCTCTTCCTCAACATGCGGAGAAAGGTGGATTTGATATAATAAGGAATTAGATCTTGGCATGTAAAGTAGGTTCAAGCAGTGTATAATAGGAATGAGGCTTTAAACTCTCCCGCTTTTAAGTCAAAATAGGAGAGATTAGCTAGGTTGGAAGCCATCTAATGAGGGGAGTATTCTTTCAAGCAAGGTTATTAAGTTTTCCATGACCAATGTCCCCAAACACAACATTCTACTTATCACCAATCTAATTAACAATACCCTTGGAAGAAATTGTGGAAAATCCCATTTCTTAACAGACTCAAAGTTTTTACATGGAAACTTTACGTTAGAGCTCTTTTAACTAAAGAAAAACTAAATAAAAGGAATGTAATGGTAGATCCACAGTGTGTTTGTGCCATTCTATTAATGGAAGCATCAAGCATGTGTTTTTGGAATGCAACTTTGCGAAAGCAATCTGGTTCAGATGCAATCTGACCATAAGATCCCAACAGATGGTTAAAAGAAAGATAAAATATTTGATAAAATACTACATACAGAAGGAAGAAAAAATCAAATTCAATGGTTGAATTGGTTTGCCCAGTAGTTATAGTATTTTATGTATCTAGTTTATAAGAAATCAAATGCTGGTCCAGAAGAGAGAAGTCACTATTTATGAAAGGATACAACTAGTGGAGAATTGGCAAAAAAAATGCTTTCCTATTTATCAAAAACAAATGCTAAGAATTGAAAACATAGTTGTGGAGAAGTGCAAACAAGCTAAAACAAGGCTAGCTAATTGGAATCCACCAGTATAGAGGCTAAAAATTGTTTTTACCTCTAAAAGAAAAAAAAAGAAAAGGTCAACTAGTTATTTGATGTACCAATCCCTCATAATCATTGATGGGTAGTTGAGAAAGGCATGATTTTACTTGTTACACACATGCGTCCAACTTAACGAAGGATCAGTTCTGGCATGGAGTGATCTATTGTTATGCTTGAAACAGGACTCATGGTGGAAACTAATGTTAACAGTGGAGTAAATAATTTTAAAGCAATACTTCAAGGTAAGAATGGACATGAAGTAAGCAGCTTAGGAAACTTTACAAATTGCCATAGAATTCGCATTGTTATTAGTTAAATATAATAAAAGTCTAATTATGTTGTCAAATGAAATTTTTCTTAGCAAACTTATATCTAATGTTAGAATAGGAGTTGATATGTAGGCTATCTTTTCCCCATAAGAATTGTAATTGTTTCTTTATGGAATAGGAAAAAATATTAGTTAAACATTGTGGAAGATGCAAATCATCTCATTTTAACTTCAATTTAAAAGAAATGGAACATACAAGTGACGAAAATGAATGAAAGACAAAAACCACGAAACAAAAGTTACATATAATAATAATAATAATAATAATAATAATAATAATAATAATAATAATAATAAAATTATCCATAATTGTGTACAATAAGTAAAATGATCCTTTTATTATGAAGTGTAGGGAATGATAATTTCTTGATCGAAGGTTAAAATAATAAACATCGATAAGAAATTCATGCTAATGTTAATATTACTACTATCTACATTCTACCCTATTTTGCATATGATTGTTTCTTATGGTGCAATAACACCCATGCATTTTATAGAAAAATAAGTATAAATATGTCTTAATGTATATTGTTCACATCAAAATTATTTTTTATCTTACCTTAGTAGCAAAAGTAAGTTTAAGTTAAATGCTAAGGGAATATATATCAATAAATAAAAATAGAAGCAAACAAGAGGTTTTTAACTTGAAATATAAATAAAACTAATTATAAATAGAATTGAAACAAAATACGAAAAATTCTTCCAAGGAATATCACATACTGATGCTTAAATTTATCATAAACTCCTAACAAGTTTACTTTTAATTTGACTATCTAATTAAACCAAACCGTTAGGCTAGTAGTAATCATATAAGTTCCTAATGATGACTAATTAGAATAAGTATCTAATTAATATCTTATTACTAATACCAATATAGAACAAGTGCCCAAACTTAATTATTAATAATTTTAGGCATCCTGAAAAGATTATGACAAAACCAATAATTTTACAAGTGAAAATTATAAATATCTAATCGCTTCTAAAAATAATTAATCAAAATAATTATACAAATAAAAATTAATCAATATTAATTGTATAGTATCAAATTACAAAAGACCATTAACCAATGTGCCTTATTGATTAATCATTTAAGTAATCAATAATCACTGAAAGAATTAAAAAAAGAAATAATTAAATCATAAGTAAATTAAACAATGAGTTCTTAAAATTAAATTAAATTGGAGTAATAATCCCTTGAATAGTGTAAGAAAATTAACTATTTATGGCAATTTTAAAAAAAAATTAAAAAGGAAATAATGTTGTTTACAATTATTATCTTAACTTTGAAGGCTAAAAATATAATAAATATGATATCTTTAAGAGAAATCCTGTTTAAGTTAAGATAAAATGACTCTTAGGGTTACAATAGATTGTACTTTGCTCAATTTAGAGGCATAGAACCTAATTTGCAAACCAAAATACTGAAACAATTTACTAAAGTGAAATCGCATAAGTCAACTTTCAATTATTGTTTGACCATTAAAATAATGTAATTTCATTCATCTTGAGACATTAAAGTTCTTAAGATAGACTTAAGCTATCATTTGACTTTAGTTTGATACTATTTGAATTGTTGGATTTGTAGTTATATCTAAAAAATTGTGATAGAGTCAAGTTAGATAGTAGTATTGCTTTAAATCTCTGGCCAAATTCAAACTTTCAAATGGTTGAATTAGATCTTGCCTTCATCACTAAATTTGTAGAGCTACTTATTAACTTTCTAAATATATAAATATCATCCTAATAGGATTTTTGAAACTCAAGTTTTGGCAAAATATGAAATAATATTGAAATCCAATATTAACTAAATAATTCAATTTCATTTCAAAATAATGAATGAATCACAAAACAAGATAAATTTCACTAAATTAAGAACAAGTAACACCCTAAGAGTTAGATTATAAAAGAAAATAAGTATGAAAATATTTTACACATTATATTTTTATATGTAAAAATAAGTAATGGTGGTGATGATGATGCATAAGTAAAATTATCCTTTTATTATAAAGCGTAGAAAATGATAATTTCCTGATTCCAAAGTTAAAATAATAAATATAAGTAAAAAATTCATGCTAATGTTAATATTGCTACCATATACTTTCTACCTTATTTTGCATATAGTTGTTTCTAGTGGTTCAATAATGCCCTTACATTTTATAGAAAAATAAGCATAAATATATGAATTTTTAACATAATTTTTGCATTAATATTCAATCCATTTAAAAGTGAGGGATTATACAATATTATTATTTAAAAACATATTTGACCGTATGTATCCATACATTATCCTATTGAATTATTAAGTTTCAAATCAAATTTATATAGGTTATTGCATATTGTTTTATTTTTTTTCATGTATATTGTCTTGTTAAAGTTGATTTAAATTGAATTTTATAAAATTTTTATTATTTCTTATTATAAGTTATGTCCCTATTTAAGTTAAGTTTTTATGTTAAAATAAGATATTTTGGATTATAAATATTTGTGTTGAGTATGTATTCCATGTATGAGAGAGATTTGATATGAGTGTCTATGAATATTATGTTTGTATGTCTCATTAAAGCTTAGGATAAATATAGAGATAGTGGTTAAAAAGTTAAAAAATACTATATAATTGAGAATCTTCACACGTATTATCATGTATTCCTTTTATTATCGTAGATATTTTCTCAAATGTAATATTTCCTTTAAAGTTTGAGGTTTTTCAATTGTTTTGTGCTTTATTGCACTACTTTATGCTTTGATTGTTTGATATTTATGTTTTTAGAAATGAGATATTCTTTTTACTAACTAGTATCATAACTGTGTTCAATGCCTCATGAGAGTAGTAATTCTAAATAGTAAAAGCTTAATTTAATATGATATAAAATTGAGCATGATGAATAGTGATATTATAAAGATAGCTAGTTTAATCACAAATAGGTTGAAAGGGATGAAAGGTGATATTGTGGAAGTAGCTAGTTTCGTGAGAATTAAGGATGATGATACTGTAGAGGTAGCTAGTTCAATTTCACTTGAGAGTTTTATGAGGATCAATGATGAATAGTGGTACAATAATGAAGTGAAACTTGATGATTTTAACCTAGTTAAGAGTGAGAAGTTGTAGCTAGTGATAAATGAAGATTGGAAAAGACATTAGTGTTAGGGAAACACAAGAATGCTTACAATATTTGTATGTTTAAATATGAAAATGTGGAAGACACGAACTTTAGTGAAGAAGAATACTTATAGTGTATAGGTTTTAAAGTGGTTCATAAAAAAGTATTTATAAGGTTTGATGTTCTTGTGATGATATGAGATACTTACAAATAAGAAGATCATGGACATATTCTAGTGAAACTTATGATGCTTAATTAAGATAGAGCTATTTGAAAGAATATGGTTATATATAAAATTATAATTGTAAATATTTTTAAAAATGTTTATAAAAGTACTCTTGTTTTTAGGAGTGTTATGTAATGATACCAATGTTAGTTTTAGTTTTAGGCTCATGGTAACTAAGAAACTGATTCCATGTTAGTTACAGTTAATTAAGTTGCAACATTAATAACATGACTTTTAATAATATTTACTTTCCTTGAAAGATAATTGGTATAGAGATTTTTAGTGAGAAAAAATTATGATTAAAAAATAGATCACAAAAATTAACTTATTATTTAATTATAATTTCTTTTTGTCTAAAAGTTTTTACACTAATTATCTTTCAAAATAAACAATTAGTATTAAAAGTCACACTGTTAGTGAGGAAAAATTATGATTATTATATATTAAAATTAACTAATAATCAATTATTTTAATCACTATATCAAATAATATGTGGGATGATTTGATGTGCATAATATTTTTTATATTATTTTCTCCAATTTCCACCGTGTAGAGTGTTATATGTATTTAATTTAATGGAATTGATATTATTTTGTCATTAGGTTATGATTTTGCAATGTTATTAAATTATTTAATTAATGCTGAATTTTAATATTATTTTATAATTTTAGTTATAACTTAAGTTTCAGAAGTTAGATTCAGGTGATCTTTATAGCATTTGAAATATGAAAGGAAATGTTATTTTATAGGGGGAATCTAGTTCAGATATTTGAAGGTTTATATTTGGCCAAAACGAAGATTCATTGTTGCTATCCAATCTAAATTAGCTTTGGTTTTAAGGCTATATTTGGAGTTCCAACAATCAAAATAAGTTCAAACCAGTGCCTAAAGTTAACTTAGATCGATACCAATAACTTTCACATTTAGGGATTAGTAAAACTATGTCATTTTAATGATCAAACATTGATTGTCAGTTGACTTATGAGAATTTATTATTGTAAACTCTTGTAATATTTTGGTTTATAAATTAGGTTTTGGATTTCTAAATTAGGAAAGTTCTTATTCATTATAACCCTAAGAAGTACAGTTAACTTGGCCCATTAGGTTTTCCTCATTAGAAGATTAGATATATTAAGTTTTGTGCCTCCAAAGGCAACACATTCAAATTAGAAAGCATTCTCTCCTCTTCTAGTTTTCTCTTATAACAATCATGAAAAACTAGTTTTTCTTTAATTAGTTCAAGGGAAATTCACCTTTATTTTAGTTTGAATTTGAGATTTTATCTTATTAATTTACTTCTAATTTAATTATCCTTTAATTTTATGCTATTTCAAGTTTATAACTACTTTAGATGATTTGCCAATTAAGGTCCTTCAATAAATTGTCTATTGTGATCTACTACTATTTAATTAATTATGATACTTGGTTATAATTAATTGATCAATGAGTAATAATTAGACTTTAATTATTTGACATTTAAGTGAATCATTAGTTACGCAAGAGAATTAGGATCTGAATTAATAATTTAATGGAAAGTTGAATTGTTAAATCTTAATGTTATTATTTAGCTATTGAGCTTGAATATTAAAGAATTAATCTAAGTGCTGGACTTAGGCTAATTAATTAAGGAACATGAGGAATATTGTTGAGATATTCATTAGCTAATTAATCAAATTAAAGTAACTTAATATGTGTTATCTAGGGTAAATCAACTGGTTAAAATTTGCAATGTCTCTTGAGCTATTGCTTCTCTTCATTATGACTTTATTCTTCTAATTTTGCTATTACTCATTGTATTTTGTTTTGATTTAATTACTTTTTATAAAAATTCCACTTTTCTATTTTGTTGTCACTTATTAATCATCTAATCTATTAGGTTTGACCCAAATTTACTTTATCTATGTGTCAAAGTAAGTTCAAATTAATTTCTGGTGTAAAATGAAGTACATTATATGACTAGAGTTGGTTCATGGTAGTCAATCTCCTATATGTTTATCTTTTAATCCTATGTATGAATGTATTGTCTAGAATGCTACTAAAAGTAGGAGAGAGGAAGGAAATCCAAGGTTAAAGCATCTAAACAAGCCTCATTAATGTCCCATATATTTATTTGTTGATGTCTTATTAATTTTTTTTCAATACTACACCAAAATCTTGTCTCAAAGTCAAGCAAAATTTATCTAACTTTAGGGTAGGGTCTAGTTTGTAAATTAATAAGAGTAAGCCAAAACTCTTCTTTTGTCCTAATACAACAAGACAATTCAAGAGGTTACTAAGTAGAAGCCTTAGAACCAAATCAGTAATTAGAGAAGTTTCTTGAGATTTTCATTGATAATGTAGACAAAAGGAAAAAAATGTACCAAGAAATATTGAAGAACGTCACTAGTAAGCTTTAAGGGTGGAAATCTATATTCTTAAGTTGGTTGCCATATATTGAGTAAAGATATGCTCTAATTCTTCCCAATTTATCAGATGTCAATTGTTAAACTGTTAAGATGTTACTCAAGTGCTACCAACAAATAGAAGTTAATATATCTAACTTTTGGCCAAAAAACAATGAATCAAGATGTTGTCTGCACTCCCTAAAATGCAATCAATTATCCAAACCTTCTCAGATGGCTAGTTGGGATTCTTGAATATGGAATGTTTTAACAAGGCACTCTTTGTCTAAATAGTTTTGGAGGATTATTAGATCTATTCTACTTGGATATATTCTTTTTTTAAAATGCTATTCTAATTTTTTATTATTAAAAGCTATTTTTGGATTCAAGAAAAACAAAAGATAAGGAATGGTCAATGAAATAAATAGGAAAAAGTTTCATTTAATTACAAAATTATCATAAAAATAAAAATAAGTTAAAAAAATTTAAAAAAAATTATTTTCTATTTTTTAAGTTATACATTTAGAATTATGATTTTTTAAAAATAGATTATGAAACAATTACCTAAATAACTTTTACTTTTAAAAACATAAAAATAGGAAACTATTTTTAAAAATAATAAACAAATAAACTTATTGATTCCCCTTCCTATCATTCAGTTGATGTAGAATTTAAAAATATAGAGGAGGGTCTCTTAAGCCCCATCTAAACAAAATTTGCTAGTTATAGGTGGAAAGTTAAGCATCTCATGATAGATAGTTTTCAATAGAGTCGGTCAAAGTGATTGTCTTCTTCTTCTAGGCAAATTGTAGTGGCCTTCTTTAGCTAGGACATTTTAAAGTCTCATCTCATCTAATATAAAATGCATAAAATTATCAATAGATTTGTGACATATATCGGCCTATAACAAGACAAAAAAAAAAAAAAACCTAGAAATCTTTTCACGCGGATCCCTAAATGGCCAGTTTGGACAGGGTCAACAATTGGTTCTTGCTCTATTTTCTGGGGTTGTGCCAAACTTTTTCAACAACTAAATTCACAGGACTAATCTAATCGATTACCATGGTCACAAATCTGGAAGCTCCCTTTGCCACTCCGGATTAATCTTTTCCAATGAAGGCTCTGTCACATATCCTTCCAATGGCTAATTTCCTAATCAAAGACACATAATGGTATCCAATCAACGTTCTCTGTATAATGCTGATTACAAGATCGAAAATCATCTTTTTACCTGTCCCTGCTTAAAAAGCAATTTGGTTTTTCAAATCAAGACTTGGCATCGACTCCGATGAACTACCCGTGAATAGTTTTAAGGATTGGATAGGCTAAATCCTTGCTGAAAACAATGTCTTGCAAATAGCCAATCAAAATGATATATGTCTTACAGCAATTACTTGATGGGCCATATGGTATACAGGGAATCAGATCCTCTTCCAGGCCACGTCGCCTGAACCAAGGCAAACCTCAGCACTAATAGCAGAATGTGCAAAGGAACACTGTTCTATTTTTCATTATTCTGCTTTTCAAAGTCTAATAAAGCATAGAAGGATGCAAATTGAAGAATATTTGACTGTTGTCGGGGGAATTGCAGAGGTTTTTATGTTAGTATGAAAGGCCCAAAGCAAAGAAATAATAGAAATCACCAAATCTGTTAGCTTGGTTTTCCATGATAAAGTTTTGGAACGGATAGCTATTAGTTCTGCGCTAAAATTCCCCGCCATGGATTTAAATTAGATTACGGATAGGCAACTTTTCCTTTTTCGAGTCCTCCAACTCCGATCAAGTCATTGTATGCATACTGGCTCCCAGTGGAAGAGTCAAAAGGCCCTTGTTGCCATCAACTAGGGACAGTCAATTCCACCGTGCACTCATGGATAGACTTAAGTTACATCTGTTTTAACGAAAATATTTTATAAAATATAATTATAAAATAATAAAATGAAAAAAATATTTTATTTATTTAATATTAAACATAAGAAACTAAAAAAAATTACATTTTTTAAAATTGGAATGTCCAATCTTTTATTATAAATATAAATGATATATTATTCTTTTATTAATATATATATATAAATATAAATAATATTTTTCTATAAAAAGAATCTTTTAACTAAATAAACGGAACACATTAAAAATTTGCAAAATTACCTCCATATCATAAAATTAGAACCCGATCTCATCCGTTATTGTGATGTCTTCTTCGTTAAGTACCCTAGGGTAGTAGGTATAGCCTTGAAAGACAGGTCCAAGTTTGTGTATTAATCGTAATGTGCGCTAAGTAATGAAAAAAAGAGAGAGTAGATGAAAAATACTTAATACATTTCAAATAAATGTCCTTGCTCCTACCTAATGAAAACTAGCTATTTATCAGTTTTGTAGAACTTTGCATACATTGAAAATTATACTTTTATCTTTAAGATATTAAAAATAATAATTATTTTGTTTTATTGTTGAATGAAAATAAAAATACACATTATAATAAAGTATTTAAATAATTCCAGCATTCAGACTATACTCTTATTTGAAATGATTAAAAATAAAATTTTATTTTCAAATTAATTTTATTCTTAAATAGTATTTGGTTTTTAAGTGGAGAGGAGTTTCATTTTATTTATAATTCATGTTTTGATTACACTTGTATCATTCTAAATCAAGAATTTCATTAAAATTTACTTTATTTGGATTAAAAATACATTATATAAAATTTTTTTGCCCTTTTTTAATGTTTTATTTATCACAATACTATCAAATTTTACTTTTTTTAATTGAATTGCATATTATTTAATAAATTTATTTATAAATAAATTAAATTATAATTTTCAATAATGTATATAATAAAATTTATTTAAATATAAAATAAAATAATTTTTATTAAAATGATATGAGATTAATTATATAAAATATTTAATTCCAAATCAACACATGAGAATTTTTTTGTTTATTATGATTTCTATCTCATGTTGTTATTAAAAATAAAATTAAGTTAAATTGAATTAAACTTTACTTTAGATAGATCATATTTATTTTATAAACATTGAATTATCCTTTTGACTTATATAAAATTAAAATTTTAATTCGATCTAACTTATATAAAAAGTCTGACATGACTTGTTAACGTAATTAAAAATCTATTTACATAAATAAACATTTAAATAAGTTAATAGATAAATATTTTTATAGTAAAAAAATAAATTAATAATAATATTAATTTTATATTTATAATTATATGTATTAAAATTATATTAGTATTTAATATTATATATGTATATTTTATAAATATATATTACATATGATATTATATTATATATAAATATATTAATTATTAAATAAATTAACTTAATAAATTTATGAGTAGAATTGATAAAAATTAAGCATAATTTATTTATTTAAATAAATTTATTTCTTAACTTTAATATGAACTGTTTAGATAAAACAAATAAATTTACTGATCGAAAATAAACTGAAGCCGCAAGCGTGCGTACATGCGTCACGCCATCCCAAGGTGCAATGCAATAATATGCCGATGTGACTACGTGTGCCAAAAGAAAGATGGCTATAAATAGTCTGTGAAACCGGTTCACCCGACCCGGTCATTGATTTACACTTTCCGACCCATTTCACCTTCCCGTTTCTCACCATCTTCCCCTCTCCATCCCCCCCCCCCCCCCCAATATGTCATCCTCCCATCGTTAATATCAGCACTTTTTGATCAATTGCTTGCTGTTTTTTCTCTCGCACCTCCTATCTCATCTAAGTGGTTATTCCTAGCTCCCCCGACGTTTGAATATATTTTCTGCTCGGCCCGGCACTCTTCTTCTTAAGCTCCTATACGTTTACGCTCGTTTTCTTCCCTTCCCACATTTCAGGCTTCTCTTGAACTTCCAATAACACATAATCTTCCACTGAATTCGCAGAGTGAAATTGTCCGGTGCTTGTTGTGCTTTGTTTTCAGCTTCAGCGAATCGTAGATTAGGTATGTGCTACTTAATTTTGTTCGATGTGAACAATTTACCGCGTAGTTATGGATTCCGTTGTTCGTAATTACTCAGCTGGATGACTATAGTGCAGACTCGTCATTCTGATCGCTGCTGAGGACTGCGATTAGGAATAGTCATTTAATCAAAAGTTGCAACCAATGTTTGGTGGCACTGAGCTCGAATGTTCAATTTCATAGCAATAAACTCTCTTGCATAACATCTTACGTGATGGAGCGTGGCTAATATATCTGCTATTGTAAGGTTAGTTATTGATACCAAGAGATTGCTGTGGTTTATAGTTTTCTGTTTCTAGCTGACAGTGTATTGGCGACTTTGCATTGGGATCAAAGATTGAATTTGAATTTAGTCTCACAAATTATTTGGTGAATCCTTTTTTTTTTTATTTTTTTGCCTCTTATGTATTCACCGTCAGAAGTTTTGTTTTGCTTTGGTTTTTAAATTTGCTTATTGTCGTTGTTTGTTTCTTCATTGGGATGTTTGCTAAAACCTTGATTCAGTCTTGTGAGTTATGTAGTGTAAGCACCAATTACATATATTAGTAGCATATAGGTGCAATTTGCTTATTATATGGTTACTAAATTTTTATTCCCATGTTCTCATATATTATTTTTGCTTTTTATTTATTTATTTATTTTTGGAATTTTCTAAAGTGATTGTGGTCAATTGTTCTAGTCAAATTATTTGAGAAATCTTGAACTTGAACATGGTCAAGAAGATAGAAAGGAAGGGAAGACTCTACTTGGCAAAAGTGTTTGATTCCGTTTGCCATTTATATGACCTTTTTAGCGTTGAAGATTTATATATGATCACGTAGTATGATGACAACACAACTGAGTAATTTCCACCGGGGAAAAAGGGGTTGGGAAGGGAACCAATTAGATAAGCCACAAAATGTGTTGTTTTTCTGAAAGTGTCTCTATATCTATTTCTCATTAGCTAGAATTTGTTTAGTTGGGGGCATCAATTACATTTTGTAACCTAATTTGTCTGCTTTTTGTTAAATTTTCTCAAAGTTGTACTTTAGTTTCTTGGTGTTATTAAGTTTCATGCATGTATGCACGCATCCCTGCCCTAGCATGTCTGATCTATGCTAAACTTTCTCAAAATCTAGTAGGTTAACTTCTAGATGCTATTAAGTTTCAATCGCAAGCTGTTGCAACGCTTACTTTTTGTTTCTGGTCGGTTGCATGATATAATCTACGCTTAATATTCTGTTCTGATGTATTTATCATTTGGTAATCTCAAAGCATCATGCTTTCTAGTCTTCACACATAAACATGATCTGCACATGTTTTGACCAGTCCATGTGACCCTCATAAATGTGAATAAGGAGCATGGTGGTGTTCCTAATGCAATTTGAAAATAGAATTCCATTTCTCTCCTCCTGTACATGTCACTTTGCTTTGAGTTTAGTTCCTGCTGAGCTGGCTGCTGATTAGTCATTTTTATGCTGATCTTAATGCCTGGTAGATTTCATTGCTCCTGAATGTATAAGGAGCAACTACAACGTTTATATATTGTCGTATCAGTAAGAGAAAGATTGGACTTCAGCTATGTCTTCTCTTCAGCTGTTACAATTAACTGAGCATGGCCGGACTTTTCTGGCTTCAAGGAGGTATTGATATTTACTATCTATTTGGCTAAATTTTTTGGTTGTTAGACCTACTATGTCAAAGTTCATGATTTTGTCCATGCTGCTCTTTTCAAAGGAATACTAAAATTTGGCTTCGCATGACTTTTTCTTGTTCAGTTTTGAGATTATTATCTAACATTTATTTCAGAAATATTTTGTTCCCTTGTGATTGTATTAATGAATTTAGTATATCTATCAAAAAACTAATGAAGTTAGTGTCATGTGCAATTTATTCTTCATGCATATTTTATCTCATTAATTTATCTTCCTTGTGGTACAGAAAAACTTTACTGCTTGCAACTGGTATCGTAGTGGCTGGTGGTACTGCTGCATATGTGCAATCACGGTTGAGAACTATTAAACCTGATTTCTTAGACCATTGCAATGGTCATAGTACTGACAAAGAGAAAGAGGTTGTGAAGGGCATCTCTACACCAAAAAATAAGCAAAAGAAAGGGGGTTTGAAATCACTTCAAGTCCTTGCTGCGATTCTTCTGTCTGAGATGGGCCAACTTGGTGCAAGGGACCTTTTAGCTTTAGTTGGCATAGTGGTAAGCCTTTTACATCATGAATATCATGCTTGGTGCTCGCTTTCATTATTGCACTGCTGAACGGGGCTTAATTTAATATATGTTTATTTACTTATGATGACATTTGACTTTGACATTGTCAAAAAGTTTCTTGAAAGCAAAGAAACAATGCCTGATTTTGCAGAGTCCCTTCACCCACAAACTTGGCATGTACCTCTAATATAGTATATCTACTCAGAAGTAAATGTCTTGTCTTGTTTGTTTGCAGGTGCTGCGAACTGGTTTGAGCAACAGGCTAGCAAGAGTGCAAGGGTTCCTATTCCGTGCTGCTTTTCTTCGACGCGTACCATTGTTTATTAGACTAATTTCAGAAAATATTCTTTTATGTTTCCTTCTGTCAACCATGCACTCTACAACGAAATACATAACTGGTACCTTGAGTCTGCGGTTCAGAAAAATATTGACAAAACTTATCCATTCTCATTATTTTGAGGTAGATGTTTTAGATTGTATGTGATAGATAATATTATTTTATAATTTCGGTATTGAAATAGTTGTCCATGTGTATATTGACTGCCATATGAGCATTTGAATTTAGATGTCAACTTTGCTCTGTCCTGAGTTGAAGTCAGTGAGTTTTCTGTTTATAAGCTAAGGTTGTTTTCCTGTCTATCTGTGACCTGGCAAGATCACTTTGCTATAATCCTATATTTGCCCAATGACTTAAAGGGTCTATTGCTGCCATTTTCCTCTTAAAGAATATGGACAGAGCACAGATGTCAGTGTAAACAGGAAGATAAACAGGAAGTTGCATTGGTTTCCTTGGTTGCATTTCACTGGATGATTCCAGATTCTTCCATGCATCTTGTTACATGAACTGGAAGTTGCTTTGGAAGAAACAACAGAAAAAAGATTAAGCTATCTTTACAAGTGTTTCGAAAAAGTATTCTGCCTTTTTGTTGAAAAAGAATGACAATACATTGTCATCTAAATTGATGGTATTAAAAATTTCATTTTCTATCCAAAAAAAATTGACGGTATTAGATATATTAATCTTTTGGTTGTTGGAGGACTTGTTGGAGGAATTGGTCACTTAGCTGTCTGATTATTGTTTTATGATATGGAGCTTAGTTTGTTCAATGGCTTGTATCTGACTTCTATGTTGGTTTCAGAACATGGTGTACTACAAATTATCACATGTTGATGGTCGGATAACTAATCCAGAGCAAAGAATTGCTAGTGATGTGCCGAGGTTCTGTTCAGAGTTGAGTGAACTTGTACAGGATGATCTAACAGCAGTTGCTGATGGGCTGCTATACACTGGGAGGTTGTGTTCATATGCAAGCCCAAAATATGTCTTCTGGATATTGGTAATGTATTGTTGAACTGTACTATTTTACATATTTCTCATACTTAGCTACTATTCACAATGTTTTTAAACTTTTGCTGATGGTTGGATTCTGAAAAAAACTGATACTGGAATTAGTGCTTGTCTTCCCAATATGATGTTGTTGCCTTTTCAGGCCTATGTACTTGGAGCTGGGGCCATGATCAGAAACTTTTCTCCTGCTTTTGGGAAATTGATGTCTAGAGAGCAGCAATTGGAAGGAGAGTATCGACAGCTGCAGTCAAGATTGAGGACCCACGCAGAAAGTGTGGCATTTTATGGTGGAGAGAGGAGAGAAGAAGCTCATATTCAACAGAAGTTTAAGACCCTAGTCAGGCACATGTACTCTGTGCTTCATGACCATTGGTGGTTTGGCATGATTCAGGACTTTTTATTGAAATACCTTGGTGCTACTGTTGCTGTCATTCTTATCATCGAACCTTTCTTTTCTGGCCATCTAAGACCTGACAGTTCAACTTTAGGGCGTGCAGAGATGTTAAGCAATATAAGATATCATACTAGTGTCATAATTTCTCTATTTCAGTCTCTAGGAACTCTTTCTATCAGTTCAAGACGACTTAATCGTCTCAGGTATATTGGATCTGTCATTTCTAGCTGTTTTGGAAGTTGATGCTTGAGGCTTTTATTGGTCACTAAGAAAGCCATTGGCAATTTCAATATAAGATTTCTTTTCTCTGTTCAGTTCTCAGCTACCCGTCTATTTTACAGTGGTTATGCTGATCGCATTCATGAGCTAATGGCCATTTCAAGGGAGCTAAGTCTGGTGAATGAGAATTCTTCTCTGCAAAGACAAGGGAGTAGGAATTGCATTAGCGAAGCTAACTACATTCAGTTTTCTGGTGTCAAGGCAAGTAAAATCTGCTGAGCTATCACCCTTAACTTTTCACTGTGTTTTTCATGTTGTATTAGTGATGATGCATTGAAAATCCAGGTCGTGACCCCCACTGGTAATGTCTTGGTGGATGATTTGACTCTTAGGGTTGAGTCAGGATCTAATCTTTTGATTACAGGTAGCTATTTGAACTCTCTATATGGCCATCTTTCTTTCAAATTTCATTTCCTTCATCTGTTTATAAGCTGTATTGCTTTGTCTGATCTATTGTTTAAGTTTTTACTAAGAAAACCATCTATCCGTTTAATGAGGTTCTGATGTCTATTTCTTTTGTTTTTAATAGACTAGTTCACATTTTTCTGATTGAGAAATGGCAAAAGGTTAAGTATTATATATCTTCTGGGGATTAACATTTTTGTGGCCACGCATAGTGTCTGCAAAGGTGATAAAGTTTTTCCTTAGGGTAATTTTATAGGGAGGTCCGACTCTTAAGAAATTGAGTGTTTTTATTATTGGATTGCCTTTTTTTATGTCTCAAAGCAAATGAATCAAAATAAAAAATATAAATATCAATGCATTAAAGGCAATCCAACAATGAAAACATTGAACCTCTTAAAAAGTGGAGCTTCCCACAGAATGCATGTGTTTGTGTGCATAATTGTGCATGCATCTATATGGCTGAAAGTAGGGATTTTGCATTTTGACTTCAAATTGTATGATGATGAATTCTTCACCTTTATCCCTATTGTTTAAGCTAAATGCATTAACTACTGCAATTCTGATTCAGTGTCAGGGGCACTGGGTGATATTCAAGCTATATATATTTAATAATGAACACTTATGCACTTTTGTTTCATGGCTGCGATATTTAAATGAAATAAGATGTTGATTGATAGGAAGGGCCTTTAAGAAAAAATAGATTACGCTATTGCTGTTTTATTCTAAATCATCCACCACCCTTTTCACTCTCCTTATATTTCACAGTTCACAGTTATAAGCAGTCACTGCCTTATCAGTCTGATTTTGCACATCTGAAAGGGTTTTTGTTTACTCTAGATATTTAATAAATTATTAGATTTTTCAAATGGTTGCTTCCAATTAGTCTAATTTCTAGCTTGTACATCCAAAGCATGATGATATATAACAGCATTTTATTTCATTCCCCGTGTTTTTTTCTTTCAAATGTGGCCAGACAACATTATTTTGAAGGAAGTTGATGTAACTATATGTCCAAATGGCTGTTTGACTTTTGTTT
This sequence comes from Sindora glabra, assembly GCA_020226215.1. Classification (NCBI taxonomy): domain Eukaryota; kingdom Viridiplantae; phylum Streptophyta; class Magnoliopsida; order Fabales; family Fabaceae; genus Sindora; species Sindora glabra. The sequence goes on along the minus strand of JAIUCU010000028.1, from coordinate 104,918 downwards.
GATAGTCTGAAAGCATGGTGTGTCTCTTGCATAGATGAAGTGAAATATATGATTGTTCTGATGGATAAGTATTCTGACATTTCTAGTTTTTGTTCATAATTCCTTTTTCTAAAGGTCCAAATGGCAGTGGAAAGAGCTCGCTTTTCCGTGTTTTAGGAGGTCTTTGGCCGCTGGTATCTGGGCATATTGTAAAACCCGGCGTTGGCTCTGATCTTAATAAGGAGATTTTCTATGTGCCACAAAGGCCATACACTGCTGTAGGGACACTTCGTGATCAGTTAATTTATCCCCTTACTGCAGATCAAGAGGTTGAACCTCTAACAGATATTGGGATGGTGGAGCTATTGAAAAATGTATTCACATTAAATCTTGTGTCTTTCTCTATGTCACATGGATATGTGTAGTCAATGTTGAGTTTTATTTTGTACTTACCTTGATGTGATTATCCATTAAAGTTCTATGCTTGTGTTAAAGGTTGATCTGGAGTATCTTCTGGATCGTTATCCACCTGAAGAAGAGGTAAACTGGGGTGATGAACTTTCTTTGGGGGAGCAACAGAGATTGGGCATGGCTAGACTTTTCTACCATAAGCCTAAATTTGCAATTCTTGATGAATGCACAAGTGCTGTCACAACTGATATGGAAGAACGGTTTTGTGCTAAAGTTCGAGCCATGGGAACTTCATGCATTACCATATCACATCGTCCAGCATTAGTTGCATTCCATGATGTGGTTCTATCCTTAGATGGTGAGGGAGGCTGGAGTGTTCATTATAGAAGGTCAAAACTCCTCTATGCTGCTTGTCAATGTTCTATTTGAGAGTTATTTTATTTATAAAGGCTCATATTTATACAGCAGGGAGGAATCCTCTGCTGAAATGGATATTGATATGATGAAGGCTTCAGATTCAAAAAGGCAAAGTGATGCAAAGACAGTTCAACGAGCATTTGCCATGAACAAAAAGGTTTAGATATTTGCAATTTTGATTATTTGTGGTGTTGCCATTGCTCACTTTTTTATGTTGACAATGATGATTTCCTTTTTCTTTTCTGGATTTTTCCTAGGATTCCACCTTCTCAAATTCAAAGGAACAGTCCTATATTACAGAGGTTATATCATCATCTCCATCTGCAAACCATAGCATTTCACCATCTGCTGTTCCACAACTTCGTGGTAATACAAGGGTATTGCCATTAAGAGTAGCTGCCATGTTCAAAGTATTGGTGAGTTTCTTACCTGCGATAGAAGCTTTTATGAGATCATAAAGCTTGTCTTTCTGTCATGCATTTGCAGCATGTCCTTAATGTGGATAAATTGATGCCGCTAGATGGTGCATCATCTCATTGGTGACATATTATGAGCTAAGCATCCTTGTAAAAGGAAGTGCTTAGATATTTTTGTTAATCTGAAATTAGAATACATATATAAGGTGTGCATCTATTAACGAAGACTGCTTGCTTTCAGGTGCCCACACTGTTTGATAAACAAGGAGCACAGATGCTAGCTGTTGCTTTTCTTGTCGTATCAAGGACTTGGGTATCAGACCGCATTGCATCATTGAATGGTATTTTTAAGTTTAAATCTTCTATCTTTTATTAGTCTAAGAGTTCATGCATGTAATGTTGAATGGCTTTTATATTCTCAGGTACCACTGTTAAGTTTGTTTTAGAGCAGGATAAGGTTGCCTTTATTCGGTTGATCGGCATGAGTGTTCTCCAAAGTGCTGCATCTTCTTTCATTGCACCTTCTATAAGGTATTTTGGCATCCCTAAGAAATTACTTAAATGAATATATGGACTATAAGTTTGCATAGAAATTGGGCAGCAGTTTTGTATTGATTTTTTTTCTTTCTTTATTGAGGAAACCTTACCATTTTCAAGTAAAATATATAAGTGCTTTGATGAATAATCGCTGCTTTTTAGCTATTTATTTATTTATTATATTTGTTATTTGATCATGGCTTGATAACTAAATTGATAAGTATTTGGGTATTTTCCACATTATCCTCTGAATCATTGGATTATGATTACCGGTCCAGCATTTTCATAGATCAGCTTTGAACAATATAATTTAATTATTCCATAATTAATGCTTTTATTTAATGAAGTGATTTATTTTCTTGGGAATGTTTCTCTTTGTTATATTGAAGTCAAACTTCCATTTAGGGTTCCTTTTAAAGTGACTTTAAACAAAGATGCATCTTAAAAATGTGACCATTAACTGCAACTTCCAAAATCAACTTTTGGTTCCGTCAAGTCATCAGTGAATTTAAAAGTGACGGAAGTAAAATCCCCTGAAAATTTAGTTACTATGCCTCACATTTGATTGCAAATTGAACTTCTATTTGTTTGAAAATGTGAGCAGAAGATTATTATTGAAAAGAGCTGTCCTATTCTAAAATGTTTAAAATTTTCTTTATTAGAATAGCTATAATTGGTAAGATAATTGTCCTTTTTATGGTATATTTTTCCTATAATATATTAAAGTTGAAAATACATGGAAGTTAATAAATAGTTGTGAGCATCTAAATGAAAAAACTTGAACATTGACCTAACAAGAACCTTTCAAATAATTAAGTTGAATAAATTTTGTCTTGTTTTTCAGGCATTTGACAGCTAGGTTGGCCCTTGGGTGGCGTATTCGTTTGACACAACATTTACTTAAGAACTACTTGCGAAACAATGCATTTTACAAGGTGATGGTGGGATGCGAAGTATTCCCTAATGCCTATTTAATATAGTTTGCTTACCTTTTTTAGAACTCTACAAGCATGCTTTTGTTTTAGACTCTACTTGATTATATATATGCTGTCTATTTTATTTCAGTATATAGGAATAAATCGAAATTTAACTGTCATTTCTTTATAATGTCTGCAAGCTTTTGTATAAAAACACTGTGTATATCAGGTAATCCCCCAGTTTTATGCTGTTATTGTTAGATCATACTTTTCGTCCTTGAAATTTTACTCACTTCACAACTTTGTTCTTTGACCTGCTTGTGGTGCCACTATGTCCTTAATTATTTGATTTTGATAGCTTACTATCTCGTATGGTAAGACAGCAAAATTTATTGAGAAAATGTGTTAAAATTTTGATAACATTCAAGGAACTGCTATAAAGGTGGTACAATAACACTAATCTGATTATGATAATAACATTAACAGTGGGTTGTGTCAAAGCCACAAAAATGAATTAAGAGGGAACAAAGTAATTGAGAATAACATAGAGAAAACTAAAATTTTAGGGTGTCCTTTGTTGTGATTAACGTGAGTATTTAGAAGTTATTCATTTGGTTTAGGCTCTTTGGTCAGATGTTTGGCAATTGGTTTCAGATAAATTCATTTCACATACATATCCTTGCAGGTTTTCCACATGGCAAACAAGAATATTGATGCAGATCAGAGAATAACTCATGACTTGGAGAAGTTAACAACAGACTTGTCCGGATTAGTCACCGGAATGGTAAAGCCGTCTGTGGATATTTTGTGGTGAGTGATTTTACAACATTAAATTGCTATATTACAAATGTTTTGTCATGCAAGATAATGCTTGACTCAGTGTATGTGATACTTTTTCCTTTCACTTCACCTGTTTTGACTATTTCATTTGTCATTCTTAAGGTTCACTTGGAGAATGAAGCTGTTAACAGGTCAGAGGGGAGTTGCCATACTGTATGCTTACATGTTACTTGGTCTGGGATTTCTAAGATCAGTTACTCCTGATTTTGGTGATTTGACAAGTCGAGAACAGCAACTTGAAGGGACCTTTAGGTATGCTCAGTCTAGTTTCTGCAGCCCTATTGTCAGAAGCATTAAACAATAGTGCTGTGAACATCATTCTGACCTTCATCCCCTTAATTCCTTTGTTAGGTTCATGCATGAAAGACTGCGTACTCATGCTGAATCCATTGCTTTCTTTGGTGGTGGTGCTCGAGAAAGAACTGTGAGCATCCAAACTCATCAACATTTCACTCCTTTTCTTCAAATTTGTAATTTTACATCTATGTTGATGTAATTCATTAATATTATTTGATGTTTTGGTCTTTTGGCTCTCTCATTTGAAAATGTAGTCAGGTCAGAGGTTTGGTGGGAAAATCTCTGCATCTTATCTTTAGCTTAGCATTCATGCATTATGATTATGGCTGGGACTGCAGTACAGTTTTTATTGGATTTTTTGGTTATCGTTAGTCTATATCACCATTATTCTCAACATTGAACAGATGGTTGAGTCCAGATTCAGGGAGCTTCTTAGCCACTCTAAGCACCTGTTAAAGAAGAAGTGGCTGTTTGGTGTACTGGATGATTTCATCACAAAGCAACTCCCGCATAACGTAACTTGGGGCTTGAGCTTGCTATATGCTATGGAACACAAGGGAGACCGAGCATTGATAACTACTCAGGGTACATGATTATTTTGATTGCTCGTTATATGCTGTCTCTCTGTTCCTGTTCTTTTCTCTTTCCCTTACAGAGTACCATACATACAGGTGAACTGGCACATGCATTGAGGTTCTTAGCATCTGTTGTTTCTCAAAGCTTTTTAGCTTTTGGTGACATTCTTGAATTGCATAGAAAGTTCCTTGAACTCTCTGGTGGTATTAATCGGATTTTTGAGCTTGAGGAACTACTGGATGCAGCTCAGTCTGGTATATCTTCTTTTCCCATCAAAATAATGGATATATAATGCAGGCATATCAAAAAATTATTGGCCGTCTTTGTAGCAATAATGTCTTTTTAAGAGTGATTCTGTATGTGATTGGTTTTTCTGCTTAGTCTTGTTCTATTATGTTCACAAGAGTTTTGGTCATATAGGGGATTCCGTGAATGGTGGTATGCCTCCAACCAAAGCGATGGAAGGGCATTCCAAAGATTTCATTTCCTTTTCTAAGGTTGATATCGTCACTCCCGCTCAAAAGATGTTGGCCACTACGTTGACATGTGACATTGTGTGTGGGAGAAACCTGCTTGTTACTGGTTGGTATAGTTGTTATTTAATTCCCCCCCCCCCCCCACTACAAGGTGATTGTGTTGTGAAAATTTTAAACTCGTGATTTTTTAAAGGTCCAAATGGAAGCGGAAAAAGTTCCATTTTCAGAGTGCTTAGAGGACTTTGGCCTATAGCAAGTGGGAACCTTTCTAAACCATCTGAACATGAGGACGAAGAAGCTGGGACTGGTTGTAGCATCTTCTATGTTCCTCAGAGACCTTACACTTGTTTAGGAACCCTTAGGGATCAAATCATATACCCCCTATCCCGTGAGGAAGCAGAGTTCAGAGCGTTGAAGATGTATGGAAAAGGTAAATTTTGGAGGATGGAAATAAAAAATGAGGTGTCTGATTTTATGCATGGGAAAGCTATTGATTTGGCTTAAGGAAAATTGTGGAGTCAAATGATGCCAATGCTTTACTATTTGATTAATTACCATCAACTGAGAATGAGTTCAGTTAAACGCTGTTCTTATTTTTTGATAATAAGATCAGTTGGTGTTAGTCATGTTGGCTGAGTTGGAATGTCTTCTTCCCTTAGATTTAGTTGGGAAGATTCAGCTTAAGGTCTTCTTTTATTGTGAAGTGTGAACCAGTCATTATTCTGTTTTGTGATTTTGTCTATGATAATTGCAATCTTAAAAATTCAGGTGAACAATATGCTGACACCACAAATTTGTTGGACACACACTTGAAAGTTATACTGGAGAATGTTCGGTTGAATTATCTTTTAGAAAGGGAGGATAGTGGTTGGAATGCCAATTTGAACTGGGAAGACATTCTTTCACTTGGAGAACAGCAGAGGTTAGGCATGGTATGTGAATCTGTCCCTGGTTCTTGAAACTCTCTTAAATAGGTCTTAAAACTCACCATATCATATATATATATATATCCTAAGCACTTAATTTTTCTTGTTTGCATTATTAACATACACCTGTTGTTGTATTAGGCTCGCCTATTCTTTCATAAGCCTAAATTTGGTATCCTAGACGAGTGCACCAAGTAAGTATGGTTAACCATGCTTTCGCTCTCCACAGGAATTGCGTCCATCTTATTCATCGCTAACTATCTTAATTTTTGTCTGGGAAAAATGTCAGTGCAACTAGTGTTGACGTTGAAGAACACCTCTATGGGCTTGCAAAAGATATGGGGATAACAGTCGTCACTTCATCACAAGTAAGTTTGAAATTAAAATATCAAAGTAAGATTAACTGTTTCAATCTCCATGAAACTAATTACCTTTAATTCTGTGCCCAGCGTCCTGCTTTAATACCATTCCATTCCTTGGAATTGCGGCTGATTGATGGTGAGGGTAATTGGGAGCTTCGTTTGATCAAGCAGTGAGTTGACTAAAGTAATTTCCTGTTGTACTATTTGAGTCGATGCCCAGCCTTGCACATTATTGGTCGAGACAAGTCGAAATAGGCTTGCCATCGGTCATTTCCTTTTTTCCCCTTGTAGGGGGCAACGAAGCCAATCAGGCAAACAGCTGAAATGGAAAAATTATAAATAATTTGGGGCATCTTATGACCCACCGAAGTCTATAGAGAGAAATAATGTACAGGTTTTCCCCTTTCGTTTAGTTAGCTGGTATTAATTCATATGTTGTGTACATTGAACGTTGTTTATTATATCATATTATGTGATCAATAAAACGGAAGAAAAGGAAAGGAATTCTTGGACGTATTCAGCCTTCCATCTTTGCAAGCGTTTGGCATCTCGGTTATGGACATGTTTGGCAAATGGCAGTTTGAGTTAATTTGAGTAACTCATTGTCTTTTAATTCGTCATTTCTAAAATGCTAGGAATACTAGCATTTTTTACTAATCGATTCATCAATAACTTATAAAAAGATTAAATTATCCTTAATTTTAATATTTTTCAGCTTTATCCTTTTTAAAAAAAACCTAGATCTCTAATTAAATAGTTATAATGATTGATTTCTTAAAAAAATTAATAACTATAAAAATTATATTAATTTAATTTTAAATAAATATTTAATTATGATAATTATAATCATATATTATTTTAAAAAATAATTTATTAAATAATATATAAGATTTAAAATATTAAATTAAAATATTATTAAAATAAAAGAGTAGTTTCATATATGATTTTACATATAAATAACTTATTATAAATAATTAATCTTATTAAATATTCTTTTTCAAATAATTAATACAATCAACTGATTAAATCAGTTAATATAATTAATTATTAACTAATTACTAATACAATCAACTAATCCACTAATCCACAAACAAGGCTTACATAATTCTCAACCTTGGTCTTCAGCTCCAATGGGATAGAACTTTGACGACTAGATAAATTTCCTTTGCCGTATGACATTTTTTGTGAATCTGATTCTTGAGACATGTGGGGAAGGAAATTGAGAGAAGTAACGCAAATATAAATTAATTTTTTTATAAATAAATTAGAATGAGATCTTTTGCCCATTTTATATAATTAGGAGTCGTTTGATTCATATAGAAAATAAGTTCCTATGCAAAGTTAAATTTTCTAGAAATTTACTTATGTAAATTTCCCGGAAAGTTTTCAATATTGTTTGATTAATATGAAGGAAGTTGCATTTTCTAAGAAATAGAAGTTACTTAAGGGGAGTAGGTAAATAATTTTTCATATTCTGTGGGAAATATAATTTTCTAGGAAGTGATTTTTCATATTTTGTGAGCAATCAAACAATTCACAATTTTCTATTTCTTAGGAAATATAACTTCTCACATTTTTGCTACGAACTAAATGACCCCTTATACAAGTATTAAAGTTACAATAAGTCATTGTTGGATACTACCCTTAATTAATTAATATTCCTCTGATTCCATTTTATCTCTCATTTTCTAGAGGAAATTTTATTTCTATTTTAACAAATAAAAATATATTTATGATTTTTTAAAATTTGTCTATTATTTTAATCAATACTAAAAAATTATATATTTATTAATTTTTAATAAATGATAAGTTAGTAAATTAAAAGTTTTATACTTACAATTAAAATTATTTATTATTTATTTTATCTTTATGTATTTACTGAAAGATTAAAAAATGGTGGGAGCATTACAAAGAAAAATACTTGTAGACTCTTTTTTTTAGAGTGAATTATATACCTTATTTTAATAGACAATGAAATTTATAGAATTATAAGTTTCGCAATTTGTGAGAAGGAAATGAGTAGAAAAAAAATTTAGGAAAATAAAAGTAGTACTATTCTATTATGGAAGGGAAGAAAATTATTAAAGGGAGACAACTAAAGTTGACATGAGTGGTATAACCGACATCCACCTTAAGAAAAAAAATTTAATATTATATTAACATTGAAATTTAAGTATTAATTTTATATTTACTAAGTTTATTATCTTTTTATGTCAGTAACTTAATGTAATAAAAATCCGCTGAATTTAGCAGAAAATCATATCACTGAAAATATCATTAAACTAGTATTTTAACCCGTGCTATGCACGGTATATAATTATTTTCTACATAAAATTAATACATATAAATAAAATTAAAAATAAAAATATTAAAATTTAACTTATTATATTTATTTTATAATTATATATTTAAATTTATAAATAATAATTTTATGAAATATAATATAAAAATTAAAAATAAAATATATAATTAAATAATTTAATTTAATTATATATTTAATTTATTTAAGATAATTTTATAATAAAAAATACTTTGCGGGGTATTCATACTACTTAATGATGTCAATGTTTAAATTATAAATAATTAGAGTGAAAAAAATTAAAATATGTAATAAAATAGATAGAAAATAAAAATAGTATACAAAATGTAAAGTTTTAAAAAATTTCAAGAAAATATTTAAAAATATAAATAAATTTTATTTTAATTTTAAAATATTTTAATTAAAATAAAATATGTAATTATATGATTCAATTAATACTTTTTATATTAAATTTGTTTTGATATTAATATCTAATTCATAAATAATAGGAGTGAATATGATATTAAATGAATAAAAAGAAGAATGTGTGACTCTAATATTAAATAATATAGGTGCTAATATGTATATATTTAAATAATTTAATTATATTAAAATTTTAAAGTAAATAACATATTTTTATAAAAATAAAATATATCATATTATATCTATATTATTAAGTGATAAAAATGTTTAAATGATAAATAACATGAGTGAAATATAAAGAAAAAAGAAAAAGTTGCAATGAAACAAATAAAAGGAAGTAAAATGGTGAATAGTTATAAAGTTTCGATAAATTTTTAATTAATTTATAATTTAATTTAAAATATGATACTTAAAAATTGATATCAAGAAAATATTAATAAAATTTAAATAAATAAAATTAATTTCAATTTGAAATAATTTTAATAAATAATAGAATGTGTAATTATTATTATTTTAATTAATAATTTCTATATTAATATTTTGACTCATTTTAAATATTTTTATTTTAAAATTAAATACATCATTTTATATGTATACTATTTAATGAAAACGTGTAGGTTATCAATAATGATATGAAACTTTAAAAAAAAATGGAACGGGATAAATAAATTATAGAAAAAAAATGGTTGAGTTATAAAATAGTATGAGAATTGAAATAAAAAATGAACTATAGAGTTAAATTATTCAATTCAATTAAATTATTTAAAATATTCTTATGTTAAAAATAAAATATATCATATTGTACATTTGTTTCCCAAATTTTATGAATAATAAGTAATAGGAGTGCATATTAAAAAAAGAAAAATATGTAATAGAACAAATGAAAGGAAAAGAAAGAATACGTGAATTATGATGTAATATAAGAATTAAAAGTAAAATATGTTATTAAGTAATTTAATTAAATTAAATCTTTAAATTTATTTAAAATATTTTATAATAAAACTAAATGATATCAAGCAGCACATATATTTCATAATTATATAAGTATCTACATTATAAATAATAGGAATAAACATGAAAAATAAAAAGAATAAAAAAATGGTATGGAGCAAATAAAATGAGAAAAATAATGAGGAAATTGAAAAATAATATTAAAATTAAGAATATAATATTTAGTTAATTAATTCAATTAAAGTATATCATGTTGCATGGATATCTTTTAATAACATTAAGGTTTGTGTTGTAAATCATGTGAGTGCACATGAAAAAAGAAGAAGAAGAAAATACGTAATTGAGTAAATAAAAGAAAGTGGGACAATGAATGGATGAGTTGTAACATAATATAAAAATTAAAATGATAATATGTGATTAAATAATTTAATTAAATTATATTTTAACTTATTTATTATATTTTTATAATAAATATAAAATATATCATATTATATATATTATTTAGTGCTAGTGACGTTTAAATTATAAATATTAAGAGTGAACATGAGAAAAATATCCAATAAAATAGATAGTAAAATCATGTGTGAATTGTAAAGACTTAACAAAATTTCATTTGATGCATATTTAATTTTAAACATAAGTCTTAGAATAGAAATAATTTGTAAGTTGTATAATAATATATGAATTAAAAATAGAATATATAATTAAATAATTAAATTAAATTAAATATTTTAAATTATTTAAATTATTTTCATAATAAAATAAAATATATACTTTTTATTGATAATAATGTCTAAACTGTAAATAAGTAAATAATATAAGTAAATATGAAAGAATAGAAGGAAAATATGCCAAGGAGTAAATAAAGAGAAGAGGTATAATGGATAAATTATAAAGTAATATAAAAAATTAAAATGGAATAATATAAGTAATTTAATTAAATTAAAATTTTAAAATATTTAAAATATTTTTATAATAAAAATAAAATATATACTTCTTGGTGATATTAGTATTTAAAATGTAAAATACAAAAGTAAACATTAAAAAAAAAGAAAAGAAAAGCATGGAATGAAGTAAATGAAAAGAAGATGGTAAAGTAATATAAGATATAAAAATAAAATATATATTTTAATAATTTAATTAAATTAAAATTTTACTCATTCAACAAATTTTATAATATAAATAAAATATACTATGTCATATCTATACTAAGTATATTATGTATAAATTGTAAATAATATAAATGAGTTAAAAAATAAAAATAAATAAATAAATAATACAGATATGCATATAACGTAATAGAATAGTATAATAAATAAAAATAAGACAAACTTTGTAAAAGAAAATAAATAAGTGTACACATGGAAAAACGGAAGAGAGAGAGAGAGAACATTGAGCAAGAAAATAAAAGTTGAAAAGATAAGACCAATTCTTTAACTTTTATATTATTTATAAAAAAATTATAATTTTTTAAGAAAAATCTTAAAATTCGTAAAAATATACGTGTTTTTTATAACAACAAAAAATAAAAAGCATAGCGTGGTTTCTTAGAAGCTTCCCGGAAAGCACCATAAATATTCCACACTTTAAGCATAGTGTCGTTCTTCTATTTTTCATCGGCCTTTCTATATTATTATTGTACTATTTGTCGGGGTTGTACTACAACAGAGATGAATAAAGCGACGTGAGAAACAGAGATGCAAGTGAGAAGCGCCGAATGCTGCAAGTGGAAGCCACGGCATGCGAAAGAGGAAGAAAAATACAGCAACAGTACTGAATAAAGAGCGTATAAGCTACTCGCGCGGGGTATTTATGGGCTGAAAATTTTCAGAAATTCAACATTATGCCTAATATATAATTAGGGGATTTTCCATATTAAAATAGCACAAAAAATTTTTCTCGTAAAAGGGAGCTTAATTGGGGTAAAATACTGAATTACACAAATTTTCAAAATAATTTACCGTTTTACGGTAGTTTGGAAACATTTTACCAAAATATGCAGGGCGCCATTTAAAATGGCGCCCGAAGGGGTTGGAGGCGTTATTCAAAATGACGTCCTCCCCCTTGGAGGCGTCTTTTGAGGTGGCGCCCTCCATGCGGGAGGCGCCATTCAAATTGGCGCCCTCCGTATGGAAGGCGCCATTTGAAAAGGCGCCTTGGGCATCAAGTTTGAATTTTGAATTTGGGAGGCGCCATTTCATCAGGCGCCTCCCCCCCTATTTATACCCCACTCCACGTCCCCCTCCCACCCAGAAACCATTTTGCAGCCGCCCCTTCTCACTCAAATCCTCTCATTGAGAAACCATTTCGCAAGCGCTCTGCTTCTCTTCCTTGTTTGCAAAACTTGCAGCCGCAATTCGTTCATAAATCGTCATCCGTTCTTTATTTTGTGCATTTTATTCAGAAGCATTTTTTGCTTTGGAGCAAATCTGATCTCAGTCAATTCTTGTTTGGTTAGTATATTTATAATTTTTGTTATTATGTTATATTTTTTAAAATTAATTATTATGATTTATGACATGAAATGATGATTTAGGAGTTAGAAAGAAATTTCTGTTATAATTTATAAATTTTATTTGCTTAATTTTTGATAATTTTTGTATTTATATTATAATATTTATTTTATGTTAATTATTATGATTTATGATGTGAAATGGTGATCTAGGATTTAGAAAAGATTTATACAAATTTATATAATATGTGATAGTTTATATTTTTTACTGGTTAGTATTTTTATAATTTTTGTATGTATATTATAATTTATATTTCATGTTGATTATTATGATTTATTATGGGAAATAATGATCTAGAATTTAGAAAAAATTTATATAAATATATGTGGTCTGTGATAGTTTGTGGTTTTTACTGGTTAGTATTTGTAGATTTTTTACATTTATATTATAATTTTTAATTTATTTTTATTATTATGACTTATAATGTGAAGTGATGATCTAGGATTTAGAAAAAATTGAAACTTTAACATATTATATTTTTTAGAAAACTAACATGTTATTAACAATATTTTTTTTACAATCATTAATTATATTTTATAATTTATGACAATATTTTAAGTGAATTGAAGCTTTAATATACTTTTTTTTAACAAAAATAAATAATTTCATATTATAATCTATAGAAAAAAGTTAGTGATTGAATTAAATATTATTTGTATAAATATCTTTAAATTTTTGTTAATGATAATTTTTAAATAGTATATTTAAAATTTAAAATATACTATTTATGAAATTTATATATACTATTATTTATATAAATATCTTTATTTTTCATTTCATGTACCTTGCAGATGATTTTCTTCTTTATTTCTTCAATCATTGTATTAAAAGTTGAAATGGAATATGTTGAATAATATTAATTAAAATTAATATCATATTTTTGACATAAAATTATTTTTAATGATTAAATATGTTTTTTTGAAAAATTCATGTTATGAAAAACGTTGATTGAAATAACTAACTATATATTTTAGTTTTAATGAGATGAGTTAAGAATAAAAATTAATTATCTTTTAAAATTTATTAATATTTTCTTGATATAAAAATTCGAACAATATATTTTAAATTGAATATACATCAATAAAATTTTATATATATTGTTATTTTTATTCCTTTAATATATTATCTTACATAATATATTTAATTTAGCGTGATTGTTGCATAATTTTTTACTATATACAATAATATCTAATAACTTTTACTTAGAGATTTAAGTTATTAAATTATCTAACAAATTTTTCTTTCATGTAGAGGCTTTTTTCTGTTTACTTCTCCGAATACTTACCGGTTAGTATTTTTAAGAATTTTATGCTTATACTATAATTTTTATATAGTTATAGTGAAAATATTTTTTATATCGGTAGAGAAATTATTTAGAATATTATGATGTTAATAATATAGATTTATTTATTTTATATTGATTGTTATAATTTATGATGTGAAATTATGATTTAAGATATGAAGTTATGATTTATGAAAATTTCGTAGGACTTTATATGTAATGTGATAGGTTGTGCTATTAAAAGAATAACAAATGAGATAAAGAAGGATGTCGTAATATAGGTCTTACGACCTGGATGAAAGCTATATTTAGAGAACTTTTTCATGTGAAATCTTAATATATCATAAGAGAGGTACTAAAAAAGATCCTGGGAAATGTGAATTTAACCAAAAGCCTTAAGAAAGTAGGATATTGTTATTGCAAATTTAGACTTTTTTGCATTTAAATAGTAGATATTCTAAATGGAAGAATAGTAAACGTACCTGAAAAAAATATAGGTATCCTTGGTTTATTTAGGAAGAATTTAAATATATATGGAGGTATTGGCAGTAATAATGTGTACATAATTTTGGTTGCGATTTGGTAGTAGGTGTGAACGGTGAAAAAAAGCCGTAAAAATAAGAAAGATAGTGTATTTGATTGGCTAACTAATTTAATTAGTATAATTTGTGCAAAATCACTAAGAAAAATGCTAATTGAAAGAGATAAACAAAACCATAGATAAAATTATTGAACCTAATTTTATATTAGTCTTGGAAAAGAAATAACATTAGCTTGGTAGAAAAAATAATCCTATTATTACGTAGAATTAACAGAATACCTTGCAAAATAGTAATACATCGCGTTCATTTTTAATTATAGTATTAAATACTAGTATACTTATTTACGAGAACAAAATTTGTATATAAGACTATCTGTCAGTTGTGCGGGTGCAGCGAGTATTGTGCAGCTAAAAGTAAGAAGATGAAGAAAAGTTTAATTGTGTTTATATATTCAAATGGTACAATTGTTGGGGGATCAATGGGGATAATGTACGATGGACCTCCCCCAAAGGCATTGAAATTAAGAGGATGCAGCACTATCGATGTTTTGCGGGAGAGAATTCATGCCCGACTGAAGCTTCACGAAGATCAGGCTGTGGGGAAGATTGTTTACAGGTTTCCACAGCATCAAACAGAGGCTCAGTACATGGCATACGAATTGGACGACGATGAAGACTTGGCATGTGCGATAGCAAGCTACGAACAACATCCGACAATGACAGCCATGAAATTGTACGTGGACGTGATCACATCCGAATTGCGCGCTGCCAACTTTGATTTTGATGAAAGAGTTCCAGGAACTGCACCACCCGTGGATCCAGCGGCTTATGTCAACACTGGTTGTTCGATGGTGCGGGAAGGCCCTCCTTACACAGGTGGATTTGAGTTTCACATTTCTGATGGTCATACTCCTACGTTGGACTCATCTGTTGCAGGTGTTTTCCCAGTGAATGCACCACATACCTTGATAGGTTCATCAAGTGCCTTGTCAGTCGTACAGGAAGAATTTATCGCTCCCGTATTAATGGATGCCCACCTAGAGTCTGACTTTGAAGACGATGAGGTGTCCTGCAGTAGCGGTGACGATCGTGACACTGATGACGAAGAACGTGCGACTACACATGGTGGCAGTGTACCCACGCGGTGTGTGAGGAGTGGTAATGCTGCACAAACATCATATGGTGTCCCCCAAGCTGCTGTCTTCTCTCACATTGATTGGGATGCCATACGGAATCCAAATGAATTTTCGAAAATAATGAAACCAACCTATGATTACGACATGGAGGACTTACAGGTTGGGCAAGAGTTCGATTGCAAGAAGGCTTTAATTGCTGCAACCAAGCATTACCACATCAGAAGGCACCACAATTATTACGTGGAGGAGTCGGATACCAGAAGATTAAGCGTGAAGTGTGATAAATTTGAGGACCAATGCAATTTCCACCTCAGAGCGGTGAAACTGAAGAATTGTAACACTTGGACCATAACTAAATTTTCAGGGCCCCACACATGTGTTAATGCCAGTTTGACACAGGACCACAAGTCTCTGGACTCCAAGTACATCAGTTCCCTGATACTGGAGATATTAAAATGAAGCAAGATGTTCCAATCTCGCTTATACAAGAAAGGGTGGAAGGCATGTACGGGTACAAGATTTCGTACAGGAAAGCATGGAAGGCGAAACAAAAGGCAATTGTCAAGGTGTATAGTGATTGAGATAAATCGTATGAAGTGCTCCCCAAATGGCTGGACATTTTAGGCTACTGTGACCAGGCGCT
This sequence comes from Sindora glabra, assembly GCA_020226215.1. NCBI lineage: Eukaryota > Viridiplantae > Streptophyta > Magnoliopsida > Fabales > Fabaceae > Sindora > Sindora glabra. The sequence goes on along the minus strand of JAIUCU010000028.1, from coordinate 88,976 downwards.
GTTCAAGTTGGAGTCCCAAGAATTTGTCACAGTTGACAATCATGTCGATCCGCAGAAACATGTTTTCAATTGAGTTTTCTGGGCTTTCAAGCCATGCATTGCCGCATTTCCATACTGCAAGCAATTCATACAAGTTGATGGCACGCATCTGTATGGCAAGTTCAGGGGCGTGCTACTGATTGCTGCGACCCAGGATGGTAACAAATGTCCCGTTCCTTTTGCCTTTGCCATTGTTGACAGGGAGAACTATGAAAACTGGAGTTGGTTTTTGGCATTACTGCGGGTAAATGTCACGAACAAGCAAGGAATATGCTTGATATCAGATCGGCATCGAGCTATAAAAGATGTTGTAGCCACCGAAGGCCTGGGGTGGCAGCCTCCTTATGCTTATCACCGGTATTGTATCAGACATATCGTCAGCAACGTTCGCAAGAAGTGCAGGGATGACAATGTGAGGAAAACTGTCCTTAAGATTGGTATGTGTTATAGCATAATTTCTTTGTTGAACCTTTCATCTATAAGTTTGTGCACCTGGTAGTTCAAAGCGGTTAACCTATTTATCTCCTTCTGTTCAGCGTATGAGCCCAGTTGGGAAAAGGTCATGGAAAGATTAGACAATCTTAGCAGAGTCAATGAGGAGATCCACAAGAAGTTGACCGCTATTCCGAACGAGAAGTGGATGCTTGCTTATGACGAAGGCAGAAGATATGGTCATATGACGACCAACATTGTAGAGTGCATCAATGGCCTCTTCAAAGGATTGAGGAAGCTGCCAATCACAGGCCTTGTCCAACAAACATACTATAGATGTATCAAGTACTTTGTGGAAATGGCAAAAGAAGCGCACGCTGACCTACAACAAGGTCACAGATACGCAAGCAGATTCAGACAGGAGCTTGCGACTATCCAGTCACGTGCTTCTTCTTACCATGTTCATGCTTATAATAGACAAGGGACTAGGTTTGAGGTGGTAGAGGGCCCTGATATGGCCAGGGGGTCGTGTGGAAAGGTTGTCCAAATGTTATTAGATAAAGGACAATGTGAATGTGGACATTTCCAAGCATATAGGTATCCTTGCGCTCATATTATTGCTGCTTATGCCTCAATCAACATATCCTGGGAACCATATGTCGATGCTGTATACAGACTTGACACACTACTGAATTGCTACAAATATGAGTAGTGGCCTATCGGGGAGTGGTTGCAATGGAATAACCTACCACCATTTCCTTTGCTAGTTCCAAATTATGGAAGATTACGTGCAAGGGGACGACCAAAGTCGACCCAGATCAGAAATGAGATGGATTGGCCTCAGGAGAGCGGTGTAAAGCAAAAATGCGGTCATTGTAAGATGGAAGGACATAATCGTAGGCGCTGCCCACTGCTACATGGGGAGGAAGGCCCTTCTATATCTTGATTTTTATTATTTACTTTCGCATGTATGCTTCAAAGTATGTTAACCAATATCATAAGTGTAACGGTCGCACACTGTATTTTTTTTATGGTTGTAAAATTGCACATCATTATGTATATATATGTTACCCCATTACTAGTAATGTGAGCTTTTTTATTATTTACATTTTATGATATTATTTATATACATTGCACCTTAAATTTAAGATATATTATTTGTACTTAAATTGGACAACATCATTAAGTTAGTGTGTGTTTAAGTTTCATTCTAATGCAATGCTTGTCATGTCAGATGGCATCCACATCCTAACGCGTTGATCCTGGACCACAGGATCCTTCGCTGCTGACCGCTCAGGCCTCACACATATCCCAGTCGATTTGGGCAGGCCATGTATGGAAATAGTTATACCTTAATTAATCCGAGTATGAACTGTTTCTGAATTGTCAGACATGATAATTGGTGCTGTTTTTTCTTTTGCAGCCTGACCGTGTGCTTAGGATTCGACGAGCTCATCACTACCATCACCAGCAGCCACCAGAGTTGATTGTCCCTTTTCTATGAGAGGCAGGCTTTTACGGCTTGGTGATGTGCGAGTTTGTATCGATCGACCATCAGCTGATCAATGCTCTTATAAAGAGGTGGAGGCCGGAGATGCACACCTTTCACATGCCGCAAGGAGAGACGACTATTATCTTGCAGGATGTTGCTTTTCAGCTCGGCCTACCCATTGACGGTCGAGTAGTGACAGGGCCCACTATGTGGGGATGGGGAGCCCTGATAGAGGAGTACTTGGGACTCCAGTTACCGGTGGATGAGAATGTCATCCAAGGGGGGCGACTGAGGATGAGTTGGTTGGAGAGATATTTCACTCATCTTCCAGATGATGCAGATGAGGTGACAGTGCAGAGATTCACCCGAACTTACATTTTATGACTCATCGGTGAGACATTATTTCCAGACTATTCCGGCACATATGTCCACCTCATGCATTTACCCTTGATCGGACACTTACATGAGGCTGGGACGTACAGTTGGGGGTCTGCTTGCCTGGCCTACCTGTACAGAGAGCTCTGCAAGGCCACCGCTCCGGATTACAGGGAGATTGGAGGTTGTTGCCTACTACTGCAGCTCTGAGCTTGGGATAGATTTCCCACTATCGCCCCCGCGATAGCGATTTTAGACATACCAAAAGAGGATGCTGGGATTGGCCCCTTAGCGCGCAGGTTAGAAAATTTTTCAACTTTCACTTATAATTAAGTTTACTATGAAGTTGTTTAACTTTATTATTGAACCTGGCAGGTGGCACTATCAGAAGACGTTCCAAGATAGTCCGGCACACAGCCTACCCCATTACAGATACGTACTGGACCGTCTTCGACTTGACCAGGTACGTAGGGGATAATGGATTTCTTTATTTTAGGGCTTTATCCATTCCATTATCGTATTTAAATGACAACCCAAATTTGCAACTGCAGATCGCCTGGATCCCGTATACTGAGGAGGTCACCGCATCACTGCCTCAGTACTGCTTTGACGAGAGTGACACGTGGACAGCAGTGGTGCCGCTCATTCACTTTCAGATTGTCGAGTGGCACTAGCCTGATAGGGTTTTGCGGCAGTTTGGACTGCGCCAGGCTATTCCAGAGCCACCGAAATAGGTGGCGGAGGTCCACTGCCTTCACTTATCCGGTCGGCATGACGAGGAGTGGCACATCTGCCATCAGCCGTATATTGCACTCTGGGATATCCGGCGAGACTTGTGCGTTACCGCCGAGCCGACGACATGCCTAGTTCTGGGACCACGTTCCGATTACATGACATGGTACAGACGGGTTACCAGATGATGTATTACACCTGTCGGGGGAGCGCTAGACCTTGTGGTAATATTGCGTGCTAATTTTTTATATCTGATTTTCTTTAAATGCATTTGTATTATAACTAACTTTAATGTCAAAAATTTACACAGGTAGATGAGGTTTCCTCACTACAGGACTTCACTACCCCTGAGGGGCAGGCTATGTTCACCTTCGATGCGCTTAGATCAGCGACGGAGTCCATCCTTCATGCGATTCAGCAGGTTGATCATGTGATTATTGACTCACATGCGAAGCTAGCTCCCCAGGCCCATCATATCCTAGACCCTGCGGAGGGCGACCATGACCAGCCTCGCTCTCGCCGACGACGTTGCTCTGCTCCATGGCATACGTCGCAGGCTGATGTTCCATCCGCTTCGACAGTACAGCAGATTCCACCTTCGACTGCCCAGGAGACCATGACGATGATGCCTGATGTTACTGCCTCATCTCATGTGTACCCTACTACACCTGATGATCCTTCATCCTCCACCATGTTCCCAGCCGCACTATATGGGTCGTCGTTATCACAGATGTACCAACTCCCTCCTGGTGTTCCATCCTCATTCCAGGCATTTTCACACGTACCAGGAGTTTCATCTGCATTCTATGCCTTTCCTTCCGATGATACTGGTCCATCACAGCCATATCGTCCTGTATTTGATTGGCATACTCAGGATCAGGGATTAGCACATGGTGGCATGATGACAGATGACTCAGAGCTTGTAGATAGAGGTAAAGGTGGAGGCAGAGCGGGAGCCAGGGGTAGAAGCAGAGCAGGAGCTGGAGGTAGAGCAGACACAGACACTGGGGATGTGACTCCCGAGCCTGCACAGAAGGTTAGTAGATACGATTGCCACATTACCGATCCTGGATGTGGGACTGGACATCACTTACGTAGACATTAGCTTTCTTTTCTATGTTTTTTGTATATTTATGTACATTTTTCTTACTACTTTATTGCCAGACATAAACATTTAGGATGATTTTACTACTTTATTGCCAAACATTAACATTTAGGATGATTTTAATTACTACGACATTTTCAATTGCTTGCGTAGGAACAATTACAAATAATAATAAATTTCAAAATCATTGCAATATTTAGTTTTTTTGTAAAAAATGATGACAAGGACATCTCCCAAATATAATAACTAATATTATTAATTATCATATTTTCACAACTGTTATAATTATCTACTCGGTTAAAATACCAAAATACATTTATTTCATAAACTATTCTCCGCTTTACCGCAGTTTTGGAACTAATTACCAAAATACGCAGGGCGCCAGACTGTTTGGCGTCATCGCCCGCGCTGAAGGCGCCATTCAACATGGCACCTTCGCTGCAGCGAATTTCACTGCGCGGGCGGGGAGGCGCCATTTCACTTGGCACCTCCCCAGTAAGTTTATAACTTAGGGGGCTGGGAGGCGCCAAGTGAAATGGCGCCTCCACAGCCCCATTTTATAAATTAATTATATTTTATAAATTTATATATTTATTTATATAATTTTTATTTCATTATTATTTATAATAAAATTATATAAATTTTAAAATATATTTGCAAATAAATTTATATAAAAAAAATTGTAAATAAATTTGTATAAAAAAATTTGTAAATAAATTCGTAAATAAATTATTATATACAAATTTATTTATATAAATTTAAAAATATATAAATTTTTTATATAAGGATTACTATCTTTTCAAATTATTAATAAAGTAATTTTTTTATATATAAATTTTAAAGTATATAAATTTTTTTCAAAATTAAAATTATATAAATATATAAATTTATAAAATTTAATTAAATTGTATAAATAAATATCAAATCAAAATTATATAAATAAATATATAAATTTATAAAATTTAATTAATTTATAAAATGGGGCTGTGGAGGCGCCATTTCACTTGGCGCCTCCCAGCCCCCTAAGTTATAAACTTAAGTTTGCTGGGGAGGTGCCAAGTGAAATGGCGCCTCCCCACCTGCGCAGTGAAATTCGCTGCAGCGAAGGTGCCATGTTAAATGGCGCCTTCAGCTCGGGCGATGACGCCAAACAGTCTGGCACCCTGCGTATTTTGATAAATAGTTCCGAAACTGCGGTAAAGCGGAGAATAGTTTATGAAATAAACGTATTTTGGTATTTTAACCTATCTACTTTTTTTTATTTACCGTGTAAAAGTAAATAAATAATATTAATTATGATACTTTCACAAAAATACAAGTCTCTTGGGTGCACAGTCGACACAGTCATCGGTTAATTAACTTAGAAATGAGGAGCGAGGATGCCATAGGCCAAAGGTGCCATATTGCCTATTGTCCCTTCCCTTCAGCGCGAACGATACCATTTCGTCTAGCGTACCTCTACACGTCATTTGGTGTCTCTCCATCGCTGTGCGTATCTTCTGTGCTTATTTCAATAAAATGTTTCGAAGGAACGATGAAACGAATAATAGTTTCTTAAAAAATAATTAATCGGTACTTTTCCCTCTCATTGCCAAAATATTTTATCATTCTGATGAAATAAAAAATAACTAATTCAATGTACAATTTTGATTTCATTACAAAATGAAAAGATTATTGAAACGAAATAATCACATTTTTTAAAATTTTCAATTATCTTCAACCTCGTCAGTTCGTATTTACTCTGTTACAAAATAAAATTTTTTTTATTGAGATGAATACAAAGTGACAAGAATATTATTGGAATAAATATAAAATAAGAAAAATATATTTATTACATTATATTTTTTTTTCATTTTTAACAATCTTTAACTTCGTATATAAAGAATATTACTGAATAATTCAATAAATTTACTTATGTATAATAACATATTAAATAATTACTTGTAATAATATAATTTCAAGCGTTGGAAGTTTATAATTTTAAAAATTGATAAAAATTAAGTGTCATTACATCAAATATTGAGAGACATTAATATAAATTATGTAATTATTCTTTATTGATCCTATATTTTTAAAATAATATTTAATTATTTACTAAATATTTATTATTTCTATTCATTATATTATTATCATTAACTACTTTCTTATTTAATTCCTATAATAAATTTATGTATTAGATATCAAAGTGGAGTTAACATATTTTTATATGACATTAAATATAATTATAAAATGAGGAATTTATTTTTAGTTACAATCATATATTATTTATTTTTATAATTTTTATTTTCAAATGATATCAAAATTAATTATTTTTAAAAGGAAATAGTGGAAAAAATGGACTGAGGGCGCCACTTTGAATGGCACCCTCAAAGCCCCCCAAAGGCGCCATTTTGGATGGCGCCTCCGCCCATGTGGCGCCATACCAAATGGCGCCTCCCGCCTCCGTGCGTAATTTGGTAATAAGTTTTGAAAAGACGATAAAACGAAAATAAGTTTCCTAAAAAACATTAATTTAGTATTTTAGCCCTTAATTGCGGCGATCATATCAATTAAGCACTACCAGCGTCGCTTTCTTGCCTACGTGCGACTCACAATCCATCCCCTCTTCCCCACTTTGGTTCACAATAATGTTTATAACTACCAAAACTGGCGGTGAATGCTCTGTTTTTGTGGAAAAATATTTGTTACCAAAAAATTTTTTATTTACTTCTATGTAAGTAAAAGAGCAACATATTATTTATATATTTTGACTAAAAATGAAGATATTTACTGTTATAATAATGAGAAAAAGTAATTTCCTAGTTGAAGTAAGAAATATTTTATTATATTATATTTTCATATTTAATATTAAATAAATAAAATATTTTTTATCCATTAATATTTTATAATTATATGTTTTCAATTGTTTTGACCGGACCCTTGAAACTTGTTATTTTTTAGGGCAAAAAAATAAACAAATCTATGTATTTTGTATAATATGTATATCATTTCCGGAACTTATGAAGGTGCATTATAAAATCTCAGTTTTCATTGAAAAATTAAAAATTCATTATTTCTAGTTTTAATCCAATTGGAAAGTTTCATGTCAAAACGCTAGAGCATATACTGAGTGAAATAGGAAGAGTTAATGTTCTTTTTTATAATTGAAGAAGTCTATAAAGATGAAATATTATATGTATGTTACTCTATTGGGTTAGTTTTGTTATAATGTTCAACGTCCCAGTATAAATTTTCCTCTTCAAATTTTCATTTTTCCCTTTTTCAAAAATTAGATTTAGTTCAGAAATATATTTTATAGTAACGGTGATTTTTAGTAATCACTTAAGTCATGTTAGTTTTTCGTTAGGGTTATGAGTGATAAATCGGTAGATCTAAATGAAGTGATTATGACTTAAAATACAAAAGAGTTAAATACACCCTTTTAAAAAATAGGAGATTATATCTGATTATGCGTGACTTTAAGTATAAGATATCCCATGCAATCCAATCTAATTTTAATCAAAATAAGTCAGCAATTTTGCATTTTAGAAGAGTCATTTCTATGTGCACATTAAGAACAGAAGATATCCTATGTTTTTTTTTTTTTTTTACACATATCCTATGCATCTTGATGTATTAAAGGTATGTCGGAAGCGAATATTGGTGGTAATATATTAAAAATTTGGGATAGAAGCATGGAAAAAGTTATTTCGAGGTGTCACTGTAGATGTGTATGTAATTAGTCAAAACCGCCAGAACAATATATTAAGCAAAATTAACTGCTATTTATTCATAAATTGCTATTTCAAGCAATTTATTCCTTTGCATCTTGAACACTATTTTTGCTTCTCATTACGGCATAGCCTAGAAATTTTATAGGCTTTCCTGCTACGGTGTATCTCCCTTATTTATGAACTAACCTCCAATTATAATATAAAAAGTATTTTTTCCCCTATTTTCTCTGCTCAGGGCAGCATTGGAACCTAACTGCTGAATTGTAACCCAACACTGTCGTGACTTGCAAAGATTGTTTCAGAAAATCTAGCCTTTCGAAGATCCCAAAGATCTCTCTTGATGTGATGTGATCTTGTATGGATCGCCAAGATAAGTGGGCGGCACCACTATCAAGTTGGCAATTATAATATTCACAATTGAGATACCGGTCGATTAACTCATTTCTGTGTGTCCAAGGATAAGAACAACCTCGTGGAAAGCTTGCTCACTTGTATTGTATGGGAACACCATATATAGCACAACCCTCCTCGTCCAAATACTACACACAGCAAAACTCAAATATTTAGTTTCTCCTTTCTTAACCTGTAAGCATACCAAGCTTTATATATTCCTTTTCTTAATGGGTGCTCCCCAAGATCGAGAACTTCCTTCATTCAGCTGCGAGCTGAAAATAATTCAAGCTCAAAACGTTGAGTTTAAGTCCGTGGGAAATTTATTTGTTAGGCTTTATCTTTCCGCAGGAAGTAACAAAAGAATTCAACTGAATAGCAGAAAGATTTCGCCCACCACTTCTGCTCCCTTTTGGAATGAGTCCTTCTCTCTCGATTGCTTCAGCAGCCAACATTTCTTAGAGACCCTAAAGCAAGAAAGCGTGATCTTAGAGCTCCGGCAGGGCAAGGTAACTCGCGTTCTAGGAAAAATCTTGGGTTCGCGTCTGCTGTCTAAGGCTGAGATTCCGTGGAAAACAGTTTTGGAATCCCAGAACATGGAGTTTGAGAAATGGATCGAGATGGATTTGGCAAATATTAAAAGGGTTTGGGAAGGCGTAAAGGCACCTAAGTTGCAAGTGGACATGAAAGTTAAGGTAATGGGGATTGAGAAAAGGAGTAGTAGAAACATGAAGAGGTGGGAAGATCAGTGCGGCTGCGAGCAAAGCCATGACCATTACTGCCGCACCCACGATTATGATATATTTGCACTAGCCGCTGCTTTGGAAGTCCTTTAAATAAACGGAGGTTCGAGATGCACTAACGCAGATTAATTATGATAGGTTTTCATCGCATTCCAATTAAAAGAACTCTGAAGTGAGCGTTGTTTATTTCTCAAATTGAACGAGTGATTTGTCAAAGCAATAAAAACTTGCATGATTTTTCAATTTTCTGCTACTGCGTTGAATTTTATCATTAAACAGACCATGGATGTGACTGTATATATTTCAACTCTGGTCATGTATCGGTAATTAAATTAATTGGAATATAACAATAAATCATACCAACAATTTATCATGAAAATTTTCAAATTTTAGAAAGAAAATTACAGATAAAAAAAAATTTCACTATATCATTAAAGAATACAAGATAACATATGTGAAGATTATTAACCATAATCTTATGATTTCCTAATCATAATCTCTACATTTTTTGATAAGTTTTGATAAGTTTAAACTTTAGAATTGGGCCTTTTTTAATGCGAATAATATAAACTAATTGGTTGCAAGCTTAGTTTATCATAGGTCAACCTATATTTGGAAAGTCTTGGATTCAGATAAAATATGTGGGTTAACCCAATCGATTGTAGGCTTTGATAGGTTTAAATCCTCTAAAATTAAACCCATTTTGAAAATAGGTAATACGAACTGATTGATATCTACATGGATCGACCTGCATAACAAGTATAAACCTCATTCCTCCTTGTTCCTTCCCATTTTTCTTGTATTTCTGCTTACAAATGACCTAAATTAGAAATAGAAATCAGCATCTCCTATGACATTATAGCATCCTAATTTAAACAAATTTAAAATATAAACTGAATAACAAAAGTGTAAAAATAGTAAAAAATTATATCCAATACCACAATTAAAAAAATGAGATCCAATAAATTTATCTTGATATTCATTACTCAATATATGGGGTTCACACTCCTTTAAAAAGCACCTTTAACCAATATTTACAAATGTAATGAGCATTCATAAAATATTAATATATGGTATTATATATTTCATATAAATAAATAATAGATAATACTACTAAATATTGAAAAAGATGAATAAAATTAAATTTTTTACTTGGTCAAACTTATAAAAATTACATTAAAATGATAGACATTAAAATATGATCGATTATAAAATTAGAAATTAAAGTGCAAGCATAAACACAAAAATCAAACAAATCCTTACATTTATATTTTATGTTGCAAAACCTTACATATATAATGATGAGCTAACAGAGTTTTTGTTCTGTAAAATAATTAGTAAGTATAAACATAAAATCAAGGATAATCATTTTAAGGTTGGAAGGTAAACACATTTTATTAGATAGAGAGAAAGATTTTAAGGTTAGAAGAATTACATAATAAAATTTTCAATTAATGCCATCACTTTACTCATTTTATTTTAATCTATGCTAGAGGGAAAAGTAGCTAAGATGACATCAGTTTCCTTTAAATATTAATTATTGACTAGAAAATTGATGTTTACATGACAACGACATCATCTTGTTAAGAAAGTTTAAGATGTCAATTGTTTATGAAATAACTAATACAGTAATTTTCAATCATAACAATTATTACTAAAATTTGACATGTTAATAAAAAAATTAATTTCTAGTAAATAATCGATGTATTTCTCAAGACCTGATTTTTTTTTAAACCTCCATAAAAAATAACCAATTAATAACTATAAAAATAAATAACAATGGACAAGAATAATAGAAATAAGCTTTTATTTAGACAACAATGTTATTTACAAACAAATAAACAAGTACTTACAATAGGTTATTAACAACAAAATACCATCATCAATCTTTACAAGTTACAACCACTACATTTTTAGATACATTTAAAACCATTCAATTTGATTTAGGATAAGCCCTGGGGAAATACTTGACCTAATGCTCTTTCATTTCATCAAGCTTATTTTGAATAAATGGGTTGGTGTATCAAGGCCACTTCAGGTAATTAGGCATTTAGGTAGTTGTAAATATGTAAGTGATTACTATAATTAGGATTTTTTGAATATGTATTATATCGTGTATGTATTACAAGATACAATAGCCACACTTCATATTGTTAACTATCTAGGGCACTACAATAAAATGACAGGTTAGTTTCATCCCATTAATGCATAAACTTTTATTTATAACATGTCATATCAACCTATTTTCTTTTTTAGCCTTTCCCTTTTGATTGCAGGTTCTTGTTATAGGATACATTCAAAGCTCTATCTAAGACCTATTTCAAGGTTAAATGCACTTTTTTGCTTAAAAGATCTTAACTAAAAGACAAGCCTCTTATTTGAGTACATTATGACAAGCATCTAAAAGTGCTTAAAACATAATGACATAACAAAATGTTATAATTTGTTTATGAAAATTAGTAATCATAACTAAGATATTAGTGAAACTTACTCCTCATGGTACAACATGAAGTACTTAGGCTTTACCAATAATGTAACCATAGCTTGAAAGTCAATGTGATATAGACATAAGAATCTATAATGAGGTCTTATTGCTTATAAGAAGCAGTGTTTATAACAATACTTATAAAAGGAGAAGTGTGAGATAAACTTTGATTTAGATAATAATTCAATTAATTTATGTTTAGACAAAGAAAACAAAACAAACTTACCTTACCCAGAGTTAGATGCAAGTGATATAGAGCTCCTAAAACTTTAAAAGCTAAAATATAGTATCCTTTTGAATGAATAATAGATAAGATGTTTCCATCATTTCCTTTTCAATCATAAGATGAACCTAGGCCTTTCTAGCTTAAAAACTATCAAGCTTTACATGAAGTGCCTTTTGATTATTATCAAGAGGTTGTTAAAATATAGATAGTGCTAGTTAGTAATATAAAATAGCATAACTAATATAAATTCAATTGTATGAAAAAGTAAAAAAAAAAAAGGATATATGGTAATACCTTTATAAGTAATAAAAGTTTCATGGACTTCTTCCACTATTTAGGTTTCATTATTTGGCATCAGCATGTTAACTATATGGTTTAAGGGCTTATTAACCACTTCTTTAACTTAACTATCCAATAATGGTTGATAGTGGAGTTTAAGACTTGTTATAAAGGTAGGCTAGCAAGTCTCCTACATTAATCATAAAGGTAACTTGATAAAGGTTTGGATAGGCTAACTTCTTTGTATAATCAAAAGTCATAGGGGCTAGTTAGATAAGCATTACAGAACTTAGTTATATAGTTTGCTAGAAGGCAAATTAGTCCATCAAAACATGAAATTGTTGTTGTATTTACTCTTGCTATTATTATATTTATTTGTATTACTTTTGTATCTTATACATCTTTGTTATTTAATTTGTATTAAGCAAAGCTTCCATGTCATAAATAAAACTTGCTTTGAGGTTTTCCAAGTGAGACTTTGAAGATCCTATTAGATGGCATTTTGATGTATTGAAGTAGTCCTTCTAATAAAACCATACTACATTTAACACTCCAAATACAGTCGAGATGCTCCTCAAATTGTAACATTATGGTCAACATGTCCTTTTTCCTAATTGATTGAAACTTAACTTAGAAAGCTTGTTATGTGAGAGTATCCTATAGCATTAAACAAACAATATATAATTAATTAGCATGAAATAAAAGCTTAAAAAGAAAACAATATGCTTTTATTTATATTTAAACACTTACAATCCTCTTTGCAATGACTTAACTCTTTAAGGCTGTGTACAACCCTTACTTGTTAACTCTGGCTTACTTCTATAACTTTACATGAGAAATGGAAAGTGACTTTTTAATCTTACTACCCTCAGCTTCTATAAGTCTCTCTTCCTCTAACTCCTACTCTAAATTTTAGTAGCTTTCTTGAGAGAGCCTATTTAGATATATGTCCTCCTTTACCTCTCTCAGTTTGACTTACTTAATTTCTATTAATAAAAAGGGATATATTAGTTCACAAGTATAAATGATATACAAATAAAATATCAAGTAGAATTGGTTGCTAGAATATATAAATTTTACCTAAAAATGTTCGTTACCTTTTTATTGTAGGATCTTCTTCAATGAATTCTAGTTAATGAAGTTGAATTCCTAAAGTGGGTTTGCTTTTGTTTTGGTCTTAGGATTGATGTATTTCTACCTCAAAAGTCATTCCACCAATCTGTTGCCTACAACAGCACTTTTTTATATATTTAAAGGGTGTTAGAAATATTAAAGGCACTCTACAAGAAAACATCACAAATAAAAAAGTTATATGTAATTATTCTAGAAATATATTTTTTGTCATATTTATAATACAAAGTTATCCAATTTAAGTATACATACCAAGATCTCCTCCTAAAAGTCATTCTTCAATGCCAAAGGAACACCCTTCCAATGAGCATAAACTATGAATATCTTGAATCATGCTTCCAATCCAACATAATTGTTATGTACCACTTTATTTTTTTTATCTTTTTATCTTTTGGCATTAAACTAAACATCTAACTTCTAACTCCTAATCCATTCTACAACAATGCCCCTTAATGTTATAAACCTATTTTGGTCCTTTAGGTAGGAGTAACCACCTCCTTAAAAAGATTGATTTATATTCTGACTATTTCAAAAAAAATTAATATCAATTATACGCAATCTAGCATACATAAAATAAAGATAGAGGTTGACATTATTTAATGATGAAGAAAGTAACGGATATATGAATTGTACTTATAACAAATGCTACATGATGGGCATGTCACGAAATATAACTTGCATGATAATTAATTGAGAAAAAATTATATCAATAATCATACTTTACATACTTCTCCATTAATTTTCATAATTAATAAGCAAATATGATTCATTCCATTATATAATATATATTCAACACACTAAAAAAATATGATAATATACAATGGCAAAGGTAGTAATTTAAATTGAGAAAAGCATCATTACCAAATAAAGTATAATTATAACTATATATCTTGAGAGCAACCAAACTCTAAAAGTATAATCAAACACAACAAATAACATAATTCTAAATATAACGATGAAAGAGACTAACATAATATCTTCACACACACACACACACATACACATATGCTAACTAAAAAAAGTTAAATAATTTATTAATATTTAAGTATGACAGAAATGAGACATGAAAACATGCCAAAAAATGAATATAATGATGAAAATAAGGACAAAGCTAATTGTGAATGCTATAGTGGCAAAGATTTGGGAATCACTAAATAAAATATTAAAGCAGAGGTTATTATTGAAGAAGTAAGTTTCAAAAAATAAGAGTGATACAAAATAAAAGGATGAAATGAAAAGAAATGTAGATAAAAACTCTACATGTTGGTTTTTACACTAATAACCACATCTTATATAAACAATGTTAAATTGATATAAAACTAACATATGAATTTAGGATTATATCTACAAACACATCACTACTCCATTAATTTCAATGTCAATTAAAATAAATAACCAATATCTCAAGTTTACTACAAGTTTATAGAATAACAGTTCACATTACTTTTTATGTTGGTTAAGCAAAAATTCATCTTAAGTTTCCCAATAATTTTAAACATGAAATTACTTTGAAATAAACATCAATATAAATGTTAGCTATCATTTTCAGTATTCCAACACTTTTAAAAATATTACTATATCAAAATAAATATTAATTTTTTACTTTAATTGACGTGTATTTACAATTTTGTAACAATGCGACCTGTTAAAAGCAAGACATACACGACTTGATGTCTTCTTGAAAATACTATTAAAAGTAAGACATACATGTCTTCTTGAAAATACTATTAAAATCTAGAATATCATAATGCCGACTATCATTAACTTCAAAAGCGGCATAATTTTCCAGAAGCTTGAAGATATTCTTTGTTAAAGCTTTAAGCCTCCGACGAGTTGTATTTGTGCTTTTCAGCCATCCAAGGAGTTGCTTGTCTCGAGTGAACAATTGGACCTCCGTATCTTGCTCCTGTTGTTGTCCCCTGAGAAAACTTCTTATACCCTGCAACTGCAAAAAGACCATAGTAGAATTTAGAATGCGCGTGTCAAGACTTGAAAAAGTATATTTAGCATTATTTAAGCATTTGAAGGTGCCATTAACTTCCTTTTTAAGGATACCAAAGAAAGAAATAAGATCCACAGAAGAAAAAAAAAGGTTAAAATGAAATATTAGAGAATTCCTTCAAAACAAAAGCGAAGAAAAACCGTGTGCCCCCATTTTTGTTCAAGAAATTTCCGAGGAATAATGTACACAATTATTTCTACCCAGGAGACAAAAATCATAAAAAAGGAGGACTTATTATTATTTTGAATCTTAGTTGTACTTCTCTTAGAAAAGGAAAAAATGAACTTAAAATTATGCTAGCTTCCAAGTGAATTAATAGTGACATTAGATTAAATTATACGAGTTTAATTTGGATTTGGAAGTTTCGGATCATAGGAGAAGTTACAAAGACAACGTGGGATGAAACATCATAGGATTAATTTATGGACACTCAAAAATCGTTTTTTTCCCTTGACGGAGTTGCTAACGGGGTTATTAAGGTTTTAATAGTTCTTCTCGCGAGGCTCGATCACTGGTGAATCGGTGATAACCTCTCTTATAAGTACTAGTTGCCTAGTTGAGTGACATATGTCAATTGAGGTCTCCAATGAGGCTGCTTTCAAGTCCGAAATTCCAATTCAAAAATCTTTAAACATTTTCAAATTTTCTCTTCTCAATAATATCTCCCACCCACCTTCTTCAAGACCAAAGCCACCCTCGCATTCGGAAGTCACAGCTACAGCTACGGCCGGTGAAACAAGAAAATGCCGGGCACAACGCCTGTGAGGAAGCCACGCACTTCTACCTCAGATCTCCTCACGTGGTCTGAAGCTCCGCCGGCGGACTCCGCCGCCACCTTGTACGGCTCCGGCAACCGTTCCGCCCCTCGCTCTCACCAGGTTACTCTTAGTCCGCTATTTTCTGAAATATGAGCTTCTTTATAGATAAATCTCAAGCAGCTAAGTTAATTGATTCTATCTCCATGGCACTGACAGCCGTCTGATAAAATCAGTAAGGTGCTTCATGGAGGACAGATCACCGACGAAGAAGCACAAAATCTACTGAAGAAGTAAGATCCATTTCTCATTTTCTTGTCGTTTCTGTATTTGTTCTTTCAAACAAATTTCCACGTGTGTTTTCATTCTCAGATCTACTATTTTCGTTTTGTTCTTTTATTTTTATTTTTTAATTGGGTTGTTCTGATTCATTAGTTTCGGACTGCACTTTTTTCCCCCGATGCGCCTCGTGGTTGTTAACATTTCTTCTTCTTTTGCTGCACGGATATGTTGTGTAACCTTTTCAGAAAGTAAATTGCATAATGATATATCTTAAAGCATAGATTTAGTTAATATATCTGCCGCTTCAGCTGGGACACTCTGCAGGATTTCTATATAAGTTGACCACAGTAACTCCGCTGTTCATCTAAATGTTTATCCAGTGTTGGCTGAGGGAATCTCCTACTTGTGCAATGAATGCGGACAAATCATTGAGAATGAGCTGGATTTGTTGCTGAGTCAAAAGGAAGTCAGTAATTAATGATTCTAAAATAGATCCCACATATGCAGAAGCCATATGGCTCATGGGCATGATTGCACAAGATGGTATTGGATATGCATTTTTCCATTTTTGTGGTAGGAAGTCCGTTGCCCATTGATTTGAATACGTTGGTAAACCTATGCAATCCATCTGATTTGGAATTTAATGCGGAAAAGAAAAGAATTTTTGTCTACTAATTTTTAGTACTTCTAGGTACTCAAAGTATTAACATAAATAAGTACCGTTAGAATTTCTAAGTTGATCTGCCCTATTTAAAGTGAATTAATATGGGCTTTTGATTTCTTTCAACCGGTTACTTGCTGAAGCTTGAATATTATGGGTAACTTCAGTTTAGGGATTGCCCACTTTACCGACTCTCCTCTTTTCTCCTCAAACCAACAAACAGCGACTTTTGATCAGCGCCAAAATGAAGGTCGACTGCCATTGGAGTAGAAATATCCACCGAGGTCCTGTTAGAAGCAGGTTTTGTAATAGCAAATTTGGTTCTCTGAATCCTCTTCCTCTTTGTTATTCTTATAAATTTTAGGTTGAGGTTGGTGGCCCAATTCACCAGCAACGAGTTGAAGAACTTTCCCTTAGCGCTTGTTTCCATAAAGGGTGGCTCATTTGTCAACTGTTATATGGTTGATCACTCTTTATGATAAATTGATGTTGTTAAGGAGTTTAAGGGAGTTACTATCTCTCTTTAAGAAAATTAATGAATAAGATAGATGTTGTTACCTGGTCTTCTTAATTACTATCAAAGTTTAAGATAGCCACTTTTAAAATTTACGAAATTTACTACTTTTTTTGGCTAAGATTAAGAAATTTACTACTTGACATTAAGAAAAATGCTATATAAAATTGATTACTTGCTCTGAAGAAATTCCTGATAAATTAGTTACTATAAAACTTGTCTGTTATAATTTAAGAAAGTTACTACCTAACTTTTAAAAAAATTACTACAGAAAATCATTGGTGTTACTTAGTACCTTGTGTTACTATCACGTCGAAAGTTCACGTGTTGTCCTAAGGTTGCTGCTCCACTATGAGTACCATAGAAGGACCCCTATGCCTGATGCATTATGTATATATTTATTCTTTCGCTGGCTCCTGGTTAACTTGGTGAGTTCATCTTATCGAAACTCGTCTGTTATAATATTCAATGTGCCACTCTCAGGAAGCCGTGCTCGGGGTATAAAATGAAAGAGATGACCGGAAACGGCATATTTTCTGATGAAGATAGTGCAGCAGAAGCCAAATCTGCAAATTCACATAACAAAACTAGCATACGCATCTATCAGGTATATTAAATAATTTACTAGGCCTCTGTGCTTTTGACCACCAGCAGACTCCATCACGGTAACTTCTCTTTTTCCGCAGCAAGCAATAAATGGAATTAGTCAGATATCATTCAGTACTGAAGAAAGCATCTCTCCTAAGAAGCCTACCTCCATACCAGAGGTTGCAAAGCAGCGTGAACTGAGCGGGACATTGCAAAGTGAATCAGACACCAAGAGTAAAAAGCAAATATCAAATGCCAAGTCCAAGGAGCTTAGCGGGAATGACATATTCGGTCCGCCTCCTGAAATTGTGCCTCGTTCATTGGCTGCTGCTCAGACTTTGAGATCAAGAGAAAGTAAAGACATGGGAGAACCTGTCCCTCGTAATGTGCGGACATCAGTTAAAGTTTCAAATGTAAGTGTCTGGGTGTCAGTATTAATCTTCGCTTTTCCATGTTTTATGTTGGATGAGGGACTAAGAATTGTTAGTTAGAAAATGCCTTCACAGGATGTGCGATATCAGTTTTGTCTCGTACATTTACTTATTCTAGATTTTGTACAATTCTCTCCCAAGCTATTATCAAATGCTCCAACCATAGTGTTTATTATTTTCTGTTATGTCAGATTTTTTTCATTACATATTTGGGTGTTATTTATCTTCTGCACTAAGTGGTGTTCTTATCCTAGTTCCACAATTATGGCCTGTCATGGTAGTTTATCTAAGATAACATGCAGTTTCTCTGATGTGCATTTTTCTCTCGTGTTCCTGTCTCAAGCATTATGCTCGAATTTTAGGCTCAGCATATTATTTCTGTTCTCTGCACATATTTTTCTTGTTCAAAAGTGATATTTAAGGAGTTAGAAGTCTCCCTCCTTTTTATCCTGCCATCTTGCCCAATTGTTATAACTGCACTTGACCTTAGTTTTCTAATTTTTTATAGCCTGCTGGGGGCCAAAGTAATATTTTATTTGGTGAAGAACCAGTCAAGAAAACAACAAAGAAGATACATGACCAGAAGTTTGCGGAGCTGACGGGCAATAATATCTTTAATGGAGATGTTCCTCCAGGATCCGCAGAAAAGCCTCTGAGCAGGGCTAAACTCAGAGAAATGACTGGCAGTGACATATTTGCTGATGGGAAAGCAGAAAACAGAGAATACGTGCGGGGTGCACGCAGACCTCCTGGTGGAGAAAGCAGCATCACCTTGGTTTAAGTTTATGATATTATAACTAGTCCCATTTAACGTAGGAATGTGTTTACTGTTTACCTTTGAACTCGAGTGATGAAACATTGAGCTGTGTTAACACTCGGACGAATAAACAATCAGACAGGGGGTTGTTCATTTTGTGCGTTACCTCTCGCCGCGTGGAACAATAGTAGTCATGTCATGGATCGAATCTGCGGTGTAATATTTAGAAATACCCAGAATCGAATTCATGGTTAAAGTATATGAACAATTAAGAAAACCAGTTAAGATATAAAATAAAATTAGGAGTCGATATTTTTTTTAACCCGTATAAACAACTGATCTTTTGAGATATGCGTCTGTCCTAATAAGATCTTGGTGTCTGACTGTCCAATAATCTGCGCGTTAGAATTACCAGCGAGCTTTATTATTGCAACTACAGTTCTGCTAGGGAGACAGATGCATAATGAAGGAAAATGAATGCAGTTTCTTTTAAATGAATTCATGACAACCAGCGATATTGAAAAGAGCATCACATTTAGAAATTTATGACATAAATTGCAGAGTCCTAATACTAACGTTGCAGACTTCTTTTTCCTCGACAATTCTCAAAAGCCTTCTAAGGGTTCCATTGATTTTTGATAGGCTTGCCACTTCAAGATTTTCCCGCATCATTATATGCTGCTGCATGAACACCAAGAGCAGCACGACCAGAAGGATCAAGATTTTTTAGCCAAGCTGCATCCCATTCTACAGCTTTTGCAGTACTGCATGCAATGCTAGGGCCTCCTGGAACTGTTGACCTAGCAGCATTCTGTTTTATGGTGGAACATAATCATCGTATTGGAAGGAATCAACGTTCTGAATTAGAGGAAATAAAACATTGAAAAAGGAATAGCTACTTTCAAGTTAAAAAAGGAATCAACCTTTGGAAAGAATTTCTCAAAAATGGTCCTGTAGTGGTATGCTTCTTTAGTGGTCGGAGTGTTTTCCGGGTAGACGAATCTTGCATTCATCAACATAGCATCTGTTACCTGGCAGCCCAGATAACAAAAACCAAATGAAACCAAGAGGTGACATCGTCAGGGAGATTCTTTGCAAGTGGTCAATGTGAGCTATACAAAAATGTAAATTTAGCATCCAACTTATAGCCTACCTGATTGTTGGCATGATCCTTCAAGCCATCAATCCAGCTGTAACCTACACCATCGCTGAACTGTTCCTTCTGCCTGTACAGTATGTGCTAGAATTTGGAAAACCAACCCCCCCCCCCCAAAAAAAAAAAAAAGAAAGAAAAAAAGAAACCAAAAATATCCCACCCAAAAGGGAAAGAAACCAAAAAAATAGAGAATCTTCGTCAAGATCTTCCAGAGAAAGCAACTTGTCATCTGTAACAACCTAAGTTCAAGTGGACAATCATAAATGCCAAAATGGAAAGTCATAAAGTTGATGCATACCTTCGGTAGATATGGATTCTGATCATCATCAAATGCATTTCGCAGGACCCACTTCTCTATTCTTCCAAGATCAGGCCTTATCTGGGCAAATTTCATATAAATTTCATAACAATAATAATAATAAGAGGAAAGTAATGATACTTTCAAATCAACAAATATAAGATTCCCTGGAATAAGATATTAACATCCAAGTAATTTCAAATTGCCAATGGCATATTTTAAACTTATTTCACAGGGACATACACAACGTCAATCAACAATAAAGGTAATCCACTTGTAGAACAAACTTTAGCAACTCCACAGCTTGATATGAGGGACACAAAACAGAGAAAAGGGTAAATACCATTTTCCATTCTGGATCCATGCTCATGGCAACGTTGATGAATGCTTTATCCAAGAAAGGTACACGTGCCTCTACGCCCCATGCTGAAGTTGATTTGTTTGCTCTCAGGCAATCATAAAGATGAAGAGCTTTAATCTATGAAGTTATCAAAGTCATTGAAAAGTCAAATAAACAGGTAATTGCATAAAGAATGCTGAGACGAACGAACAATCAATCAAGGTAAGGCCAAAATTTACCAAAACAAAAGAAATAAAACAACAAAGCATAATATTTTCATTACCTTTCGACATGTTTCTTGATGAAACTCTTCTTTGTTAGGTGCCTTGTGAAAATACAAGTAGCCACCAAATATTTCATCAGAACCCTCTCCAGAAAGAACCATTTTCACTCCCAAGGATTTTATTTTTCGGGACATGAGAAACATTGGAGTGCTTGCTCTAACAGTTGTTACATCATATGTTTCAATATGGTAAATGACTTCTTCAATTGCATCTATGCCTTCCTGACATATCAGAGAAGAAAAAAAAATCTCCAAGTAACTGTAAAAACCCTCATGTTGCCTTTAAGAAATGTAAAGAAAGACAAGAATGAAACAAGGAAAGAGGACCACCTGAACAGTGAAATAAAATTCATGGTGACGAGTGCCAAGGTAATTGGCTACCTCTCTGGCAGCTTTTAAATCAGGAGAGCCCTGAATATTGAAGATGTCGAGAAATTTTTGGGGTCTCAGCTCATCAAAACTTGAAGCATATGAATTGACAAAATATGTTCACCCCCCAACATTTAAAAAGGCAAATGCAATTGACAGCTAATAACACTCGTGCTGAGACTTTGTAGATGCAGAATTGCAATACCCATTTTCACCTAATATGAAAAAGTACTCTGACCTTCAACCCAATACAGAAGGTATGCAACTGTGATCCCCATTGACGAGCAGCTTCAAACTCAGCCAAATGGCGGCTGGCCACAGCAGCAACAAGTGATGAGTCCAGTCCTCCCGACAAAAGAACCCCAAATGGTACATCGGTCATAAGTCTCTTAAGCACAGCCTGCATGACATCACAGCAAAGGCAAACAACAAATTTCATAATGTGATATGGCAATCAGACTTGTTGTCAGGCAGCTGGTGACTCCAGAATACACCAAAGGAAGTTAATAGTCATGCATTAAAAGATAAAGGGGAAAAGAACACCATTCTCTTATGCAAAATGGATAAAAAACACCAGCCCTGCTCCAGAATCATTATTAACCCACATACACTAGAATAGCACATAATTGTAGCACATGTAAATCATCATCTTTGTCACAGCTAAGATTTCGTGGTCCCTCTTCTGAAGCTTGTGCAAATTTTAGATTTATAAGATGCCAATGATAAGTTACTCATTAAAATGCTTATATATTACATTTTCCCCAAAGGACACTTTAAAGTTTCATTTGAGGATGCATTTTATGTTTCCTAAAGTCTAAGAAATGACTCTTCTCTGAGTTTTGTCCCCAAGTCCATTCCACTTGAGATGTTGTTCCATATTTTTTTTTTTTTTAAATAAAGGGAAAGAGCCACTCTTAAGACATGCAACAATTGAATTATACTTTGGAAATTTGGAAGTTACTGGGAGATTCACAGATACTCTGAAACATTGTTAAGCAAATGCAATTCAACTAAATTTTTATGAAATAAAGGAATCATCTTAAAGTGACAATAGAGTTACAAATAGCTCGTAGTAGCTTACCTTCTCAAAGGCATCACGTAAAATCATTGGATCATATGGTGTTGATGGAATATGCTCCGAGTACCATGGTGGGTTATACCACCTTCTTAGTCCACCTGCAAACACAATGCAGATTGCATATAATCATACCTAATAAGTATTGAATATAATATCTGGAAAAAAAATAAAATAAAATAAAAGTTATGCACATAAAAGGAAAAAAGTCTCAAAAAACATAAATATATAGAGCTAAATTCATATAAACTTATAATTTATCTACTTGTACAATTTAGAGATGAGAGTATTCATACCCTGCTTGCTGGAATATATATGCCCAGGTGGAAAAGATATGAATCTCTCGCAATCATCACTCAAAGCTTTCATTTCAGATGCAAACCATATCGATCCTGAAAATAAATCAATTCTTTAATACATAATATATGCTTGGTCCAATGATACAAACTCCAAAGTATAAAACAAACATGCCAAGTTACGGCAAACAAAATTGTCAATTCAGCTGGGTCAGGAAAATATGTACTTTCGGTCCAAATTGACTGAAACTGAGAAATAACCTCCTCAATTAAGATGCAGAGACACCAACCAGATTGAAGGATAAATGCCAAATGATAATTTGAGCTTTTCCCTTCAATGTTCAAAATCAATATTTAAAAGGGTAAAATAAGGATGGTTGATTTACAACTCTGTCAATGAACTCAGTCCACAGTATTCCATGATTTTTCTGCCACATGCTCAAAATGCAGATCTCAATTGAAAAAACTATCATTAATGTTCAAATGCAACAATCTACATAGGTTACATACCATCAGGACCCCAACCCAGGTATAATGGGGTAATGCCAATAGCATCACGAGCTGCAATAAAACTCTTATCTCGCGTGTCAAGAAGGACAAAGGAAAACATCCCATCCAACATATCCACAAAGTCTTCTCCATGTTCTTCATACTGATCTCACCAATGATCATTTTAAGTAAATAAAAGGGAAACAAAATAAGAAAGAAAAGCTACATCCAATAGAAAATCATAATTTTTTACTACTTACAAGGTGTGCAATCACTTCACAATCACTTCCAGTTCGAAATTGATGAGACTTCAGTTTCTCCCTCAATTGTTTATGGTTATAGATTTCTCCATTGACCTAATCATATATTCCAGGAGGGAATTATCAGGCTAAGCAAACTCAACGTGCTCTGAGAAGTTTCAGAAAAGAAAAGCATTTTCTTATGAATTATATATATAAATGAACATAAGTACATACTAATAAAGAAATAACATTACATACAGTAACAATAACAGTATTATCTTCATTGTATAGAGGTTGGTCCCCTGAAGTAGGATCCACAATAGCTAATCGTTGATGTGCAAGAAAACAATTCTCGTAGCAATGCAAGCCACTCCAATCAGGACCTCTATGCTTCAACCTACCATTTTCAAGTCCACGTCAAATGTATTTAAAAAAAAAAATCAAAATGATCAACTAAGGGGGGAAATCTAGCTTGATAGCAAAACTTGTATAAAATAATTAAACAAGTAATGAATAAAACTATACATAAATGGACAAAATGATAGAAACGAACCTCTTCCGGTTCAGAAACGGAGGTTTTGGGGATAGGTTAAAGCAGGGAAAAAAAGTATGGAGGATAACTTAAAAAAGGGTAAAAGTATGCATATGAATCAAATACTAGAAAGAAATAGAAATGCAGGAGCGGCAGTAGGAGATCATCACCTGCCAGACAACTCGATGATACGAGAGCGCTTGGCCTGAGAGTTGTCGACGCAACCCAACACTGCAAGTATCCCGCACATGGCGGCTCCCACTTCTGCAAACTGTGAAGACCAAAGAAAACAGAGTTCGCAAAATGAAGCAAATTCAATTAGGAGGAATTACTTTATTATATTTTTTACCTCAAAAACTTGTTCAAAAACTTCATATTCCGACAATTTGTCAGAAACTCGCACTATAATAAATAATAATAATAATAATTAATTTGTGGAATCTCCTAGAAGAGATTCTGTCCGTACTCGAGATTCTCCTCCGCTTTATCGTTCATTTTGTTGAAAATCCTACTAGGTCACTCAATTTTGGCCAAAATACTAGCAAATAGCAATTTGATTAAATTTTTATTTATTGAAGTGATTTTAACTTGTTGAGCAAGCCAGTTTGTTAATTTTAATATTTGATAAATAATTTTTTAAATTAGTAAATTAGCTTTTAATATCTTAATTTAAAAATACTTGAAAATCCAACATTTTAAAAAAGTTAAATATTTTATGTATAAAAAATAATATTACTTATATTTAATAACACATTTTCCTTCTTTACTTTTTTTTTATTTGTCATTTATTCATTTTCTTGATGATAATGATGATTTTAAAAATTAATGAACCTTTTAGCTTAACACATATATAATGGAATGCACTACTTATATAATTTATCTCTCAAATGTTTCTTTCTTATCAAAATGGGATAATCACACTAAAAATGTAATATATATTATAAAATTAAATATATAAGTATAAAGAATTTCATTAGTAAAAGATAGTTTCATTTAAATATTTTTTCCATATTCACATTATGATAATGTCTCATATCATGTTTAATTATAAAATTTATCTTTATATGTAAATATAAATAACTTCAATTTCCATTTTTAAAATAACTAATCAAAATTATTGAATTATAAAATAATGTTATATGCAGCTTGAATAGTGAAATAAAATAATAAGAAATATTATTTCAATATTACTTATTATTTGTATTCCAAACATATTTGACTTATTTTTAAAATATAATTCAATTTGATAAATAATATTTAAAATATAAAATATTATTTAAATAAATATTCAAATAAATTATAAAATATATTCATATCATTATATGTCATTTTATACGTAAATAATTAATAATAAATCATTAATTTTATTAAGCATATTTATATAAATAGTTAATGTTATTAGTTAGTCAAACTAATTAAGACAATTAATTATTAGTTAACCACTAATTTAATTAGCTAATAACCAAATAAGGTTAGATTCTATATTATATTGCACATAAAATCCCCCTTTATTATTTCTCATTTCAAATGTTGACAATAGAAAGAGGGATTCTGCAATTATTTTTTAGCCTGCTTGGATAAACCAAAATTTACTTTTCAAAATAAATTTTATATTTAAAACTAATTTTAAAATAAAAATTAGGACCAATAATTTTTAATTTCAAATTTAATAATTAAATTATTACCAAATATAAATTATTAATTGATAATTAGTTTCTCTAAATTAATTATTCATAATCAATTATGTTCAAAAATATTTTTTATTGCACAAAACAAATTTAAAAAATATTTTATTCCATTACAATTTAAGTATTTTCATTTTTATGATTATAATTTTTATGAAGTTATTTTTGTTAATAATACATATAACTTAGAATAATACTTAAAATCTTATTTTTTTTAAATCACTGATAAAACCTATAAATTTTGAAAAAGAATATATATGGAATTAGAACGAGATTTATATGCTTATAACATAAACAAAGAAAATGAATTCATGAATAAATTTTTACAAAAGTATTATAAATTTAGCAGAAATATTTTTTTATCCCATTAGATGCAATAATAAGTATAGTTTATTTAAATAAATTATTTCAAGAATACTTATACATATATACAAAAAATAGAACAAATTATTTCAATATAAAATTTTAGTTGTAATTTTAAATTATATGTATTATTAAGAAAATGACTTTATTAACAGATTATACCTATAAGAAAATAATTTTAGTTGAAAATTGCATAAAATAAAATGAAATGAAATGAAATATTTTTTAAAGTTGTTTTAAATAATGACGAGATTTTTTATACGATTGATTATGTATATGTAGTTTGGAAATTTTGATTATAAATTAATATTTTATATTTCATGATATTTAAATATTAATTTTAAAAGTAAAAATTATTATTTCTAATTTTTATTTTAAAATTAATTTTACATATAAAAGTAATTTTAAAAGGTCAATTTTTGTATAATCAAGCACACTAAAAAAAATAATTGCAGAAATTCTTTTTTATAATTAAAATTTGGAAAGAGAGATAATAGAAAGAATTTTCTACACAATATTTAATATTCAAATGTTTTTATTGTACTTTTAAAATATTGACAAATCTTCTGCAATGAAAGATAAGTAAAGGGATTATGTGTATTTTAACCTTTAAATATCACGGGACAATTCAGGAAGTGGTGCTGAAATTTTAAAATCTCAAATAACAAGGAGAATAATTCTAATTCTAATAGTTTCCACTAAAAAATATTAATAATTTAGAAAAGGAATAATTGTAATTGTTAGTTGATCTTGATGTCATAACTCATCTTTCGGATATCGTGATTGACATAAAGATACATAATTAGTATTACTGTACTAGTTAAATATTCTTACAAGCCTTACTAATACTATTAACTTCTTTATTTTTCTTTGATTTTCAAAAAGATTTTACACATATATATAGCTAAAATATTTTATAAAGCACACATCTAAAAATTTAGAATATATTTATGTATAGAAAATACAATATATATATTGTATTTAGTATTTGAAAACCTTGTATACAGATAAAAATCATAATATAAATAGAATCAGAATGCAAACAGTAAAATCCTTACTTCTATATTAGGTCTAATAGAAGGTACAAATACATGTTTTAGATAGTAACACTAAATCCATATTCGGTATTTGTAAATAGGACATCACAAGTAAAAAGAGTAAGTATAGAATACTTAATGAGTGAAAATGTCTAACTTTTTTTCTAATTGGTATTTCTAATAAATAATGTCATTAATTAACTTAACATGTGGCAACCCATACTATATACCATTAAAAATAAATCATCATTATAATAAATTTCAATGAAATAATATTTATAAATGCATTTGTTATTGTGGTATTAGTTGGCACATAGGGTTCCCTACCTTATATCTTCAATCCAACCTTATCATATGCCACTCTTTTTATTCTCGTTTCAGTTTTATCCTTTGCCACCCTTTATACCTTCAAGTTAGCCTTATCCTAATCACTTTAAGGTATATCATATCAAATCATATTATTACATTATCACATATCATACATCACAATGCGTACTGATTCACAATAAGTATCAAGCATAGGTGTACCCAATTAGTTACCAACTAACCATAAGAGTTTTATAAAAATATTATTATACTAGACTGTCAATCTTTACAATAAATTTCTTTCAAGCACTCTAATCATTTCTATAAATCCCCAAAATGGGCAACAATATAGCTAATACCAAAATATCAATTGCTTGACACAATTCAAGCTTTCTAGGGACTATTCATGTAGCCCTATTCCACAATAGTAAAAATAGGGTGGCACCAATAATGTTCACAAAGATGAATTTTTAAAATATCCAAACAACCTCTGAAGATTTCCAAATAAATATATAAGGTTTCCAACATGTTATTTAACTAAGAAAAAATTTTATCCTATCCATATCTCATGATTTTCTTAGTCATAAAAATTAGTTTATCTAATGTTGCCATTTTCAGATAGCACTAGAGCTATTTTTAGAATTAGGTCTTTTTAGTACTCAAAATAACTCTAATTTTGACAAAACTTGCACCATTAATTTCCTAACATCTTAAAGTTTCTAAAATATATTTTTTTCATAATTTTTAACTATCAATACATTGGTAAAAAATCCATGAAACAAAAGGGGCAGAACTTAGTTCCTTGTCTTCAGCTTAATTTTATGTTCATGAAAATCTATCTTTAAAATATCTAAAATTTTTCAAAAGTTTCCATAATTTCTAGAACATAATCTAACACCATAAATGACTTAAAAATGTTTAAAATCATAGGCATCCATAAAAATGAAGGAGAATTCTACTCACCTCTTTTTCTTATTTTTCTTATCTTTTTTCTCACACTTCAAAAGGTAATAATCTTTTTGTAAATCTTCAAACTTTCTAACATTTTTTTAAAGTGTGAAAAACTTTCTCTTAAGCTTTCCGACAATCTATGGCTCTCTTGACAAAAAATGGCTGAAGATCTTCCCTAAATTTGGCAAAAATTCCTTTTTATATATAACATTCCAATTAACTATAATTTGCTATATTTTTTCCATTTTAACTTTAATTAAAAATAAAATAAAATGATAAATATAGCTAGGGGAAACTAGCATGACTTGTTATCCCTTCTGCCATTTTATCACTTTTGGGCCAATTAAATTTACACAAATTACAATTTTTGCCTTTTTTAAAAAAATGCCCTTAACTTTTCATTTAATAATATTTACATCCTAACCTTCTTTGGAAGCTTATTACATGTATGGGCCCTTGTAAGGCCTTCAAAACTAAGTCCAATGAACCTAAAATAAAATAATATTAGTCGATTTGAATATATCTCATTTTTAAGCCCAAAAGAGAGAATTTTCAATCTACCAAACTAAAAATATAAAAAATTCTTTTGTAATGGTTCCTTTTCTAATTGATATTTCTTTTTAAATTTTTAAGTAATTCTTCTTCTTACTTCCATTTATACCTTCATGTAATCCATTCTTAATATCTATAAAACCTCTTAAATAAGCTCAAACTAATTGATTTCAAATTCGAGCACGTTTGCATACTTAAGCCCATTTTCCATTCTCAAAAGATTTTTTGAGTTTTTAGACTCCTTTTTTCATAGGGCCTTCTAATTCTACTATTAAGCTTTTGCTTGGTTTTTTAATGGGCTCTGGCCTAATTAGATCCTTATTAGGCCTATCATACCCTCATTATCCTTACTAAGTTTTACCAAACTTATTTAGGCTTAATAGGACTTTTTGGCTTAATTTTGAAAAAAAAATCCCTATTGAACTTTTTTTTCTTTTCTTTAAGTCCAATGACATAAAAATTATGAATAGACTTTCAAAAATTAGCCAAAATCAATTCTAAATGAAAACCAAATAGGTCATATCCAAATATCAAAATTTTAAACTTAAAATGTTAATTTTTGACCAATCGACACTAAAATTTTCTTATGAAGCCTTTATATAATTTTTTTCAAATTTATTGATTTATAATAATACCTAATAAATTTTATTTAAAATTCTAATTAAAATTTTATTTTTAAATTTCCTTGTTTCTTTTAGGATATTACATTGGAAAAGGTTATAAAAACATCATATGGAAGGATTTCACTTTTCTACTTAATAGAAGAATTTTGTTAATTTTTATTTTCGATCAAAAAATGCAAGGTTATTCGACTCTCCTTAATTAAAAAGTGGGATTTATGTATATAATATGCTGGTTAGAGTTATAATACAAAATACACTTGTAAATAGAAGTTGTAAAAATGGAAACAATAATTAAAAGCGCAAAATATGTAAACATTAAAGGAGAATTACATAAAATGCATAAGATATAAGCAATCTAAATGCAAAAACTTACATAGATACTAGAAGTCCTTATAGAGTCCTCTTCAAGGATAAAAGTACTTCAACAAGGAGAATACTCAACTTAGTTGGAAACTCTAGAAAATCCTAATTTGCTCTTACTAAAAGGACAAAGTTAATGAAATTATATAAGATTACTCAAAGTGGTAACAAAATAGTTATAGTTTTCCAGAGCTAGCAGAGTGCTAAAGGTTAGGGATGTAGAATGTGTACAAATTTGTATTTTATTTTTAAATTAACAAATAAAGCTTTTTGCATTTTACAATAATGGTATTTATAAACTTATAAATTTAAACGATTGGCTACGTGTTGGCATCATGGATGGTTATTTCATCAAATGAGTGGTAACTATATATCTAAATGGTTTAAAAAGATAACTTATAATTATTAAAATAACTACTATAATCCTTACTTCTTCATTATTTTTTTTTTCAAGTTTAACTAAGGGTCATGTCAACTGCACATCTTTTCAACCAAGTCCTAATCAATTCTCATGGTTATGCCATAAAACTCAATATAGAATTTATCCTTTCACAAACTTCAACTCTTCCTTTTTGACCAAGCAAAGTGACTTTGTTAAGTTATCAAGATTTTACAAAATAGATGTAACACATGCCCTTTGTTTTCAATTTCCTAATGTTTAAGTCAAAGGAAAGTGAAACCAAACTATTTCAAATCATTTGACTTTGGAAGCGTAAAAGAAATTACTTCACTTTAAGATGTACCAAAAAAATGCAAAACAAACTTACCTATTGACGCATATTAAATTTTCTACTTATTGATCTCAATTATTTGCTCATTAAAATTTTCAAAATTTTCTGGTTTATGAAATTCTAAAATGACATCATTTTAATAAATAAACTTTTCACATGCTTCCGATAGGCATATCTTTTAGGGTCTTCTTAGGGACATGTGACCTCTTAGGATGCATTTATTACTTTAAGAACCCTTGCGTCATTTAAGGTGAATCATTATGAAGAGTGCACGAATTATACTTTCCTTATATCTTTTCGATGCGACTCTTGAAATGTGAACAATCATAGTAACTCTTTATTAAAGCTCACTTAAATTTTTCCTTTTAAATAGAGGTTTCCTCTTTTCTCTACTTTAATTTTTTTTATTAACAAGTTCTCTTTGCTCTCATTTTATGTTTCCTTACCATTGCAAAACCTATTATCATATCATTAACTTTCTCTTTTTCCTTTATAAATAATAGCATTTGGTTTTGGTTCTCCCTTTACTAAAGGTTTAGCTTTTTAAGCTTCAAGCCAAATATAGATTGCAAACCTTACCTTCGTCAAATCAATAATGTTAAAACTCTAGGTACTCTCCCTTTTTGTTACTTTTAATTTAGTTAATGATGAATCCTTTGTCTATTACTTAGGTCCTTTTACTATAGATGTCTTAGTAGATGACAATAAATTTTTTCTTTTCCCTTAAACTTAACTTTGTTAACCTTACCATTCTTACATTTCCTTAAGTTATTAAAAGGTCTAGGGTCATTAAAAATTTTCCTTACCTTACTAATACTTATGTTGAATGGTTGGACCATGTTCAAGCCTTAAAAAAATGATTCAGAAAGAATTACATATTTTTTATCGCTTCCAACTATCTCAGTATCCTTTTAAATGTAGTTTACTATTAATTGACTATCTTAACCTTTTAGTCTTCTTTGACTAACAATTTACATTTGCCTTGTAGGATGATAGGCCTATATTTTTTAATTTTTCAGTCTTGACTAATTTTTCTATTATTGATAAGTGGATTTTTCTTTTTTTATTGTTGAAAAATAAAATTTTTTAAAACTTCAATAAAAATTAATTTAAAATCTGCTATATATTCAACCTTTTTTAGAACTTATAAAAGTAAGCTAAATTCTAAAGTCTTTGATACCAAACATATAACTTTTTTTTCTTTATTAGCTATGTAAACATCTTTTTTACACTTCTTTAAAAATAGATTTTTCCTATCTTTCTTTAGCTACAATTCTAAGCAAAAGTCATTCATTCACCTTAGGTCAATCTATTTTAGCTAATTTATTTGAAAATATTAACTTAATCATAGCTTATATGATGGTTTTACAAAAAAAATTGAACTTAGGTGGGCCCTTTTTGAAATTTTCGATTGTGGCTTTCAACCTATTTTTAGGAGCATTTTGCATTCCTTGAATCTTTTGAAAAATTTGCAGTCGAATCTATATTAAATCATAAATTCATATAATGTGTACTTATCCTCAACCATAGAAGACTCTCCCTTTTAAATTTTTTAAATTATATTTTAAATTTTTCTACACTTGCACCCGTGAAATCCTAGTAAAGAAACTTTGCCTTTTTGCTTTTAAAGCTAGTGTTCCTTCCTAGTCTACAGTTGACCTAAATCCAATTGACCCTTATAATGTTAAATTTTAGATGCACTTTGTTTGTATTTAATACCTCTGTACATAGCTATCTATCGAGCTCTCATAACACTTAATCAAAGTTTTCATAAATAGACTATAACATCGTCCAACTTGCCATTAGTTAAACAAAACAACTAGCATATGTGCACCACTTTCAATCTACATTAATTTCACTTTATCACACCTTTAATAATATTTTTTTGGATTGGTGGACCACCAACATCCATAGATATTTCAATAAGCCAATTGCTAAGAAGTTGACTCATATGTTTCATATACAAACTATTGATACCATTCCAAAAAATGAAAGTATGTGCTAAGTCAAAATTCTAGGTTTTGAGAAATATTATAAAGTTAATTATAACCATTAACATACAAAAGCCACACCCTTAGATGCTAAAGAAAGACATGAGAAAAAGAAAGAAAATCATAATGCTTATTATAGGTGAATGTAATGAAAAAAAATTAACAAAATCTTATTATTGGACTTTTTCAAACTTCTTAATCCTATTATCGAATGATCCTTTCGGTATTTCCAAATCCATAACTTTAGTAGCTAAGAGAAGAGGAAAATTAACCCTCAGTGTGACTATAATCTATCTTTACCTTTTCAAACTTAAGAGTGGTTGCCTTATGGTTGAACTACTTCTAATTACTTAAGTTAAGTGTGAGCAACCAACTTGCTCTAAAGATAAAATTTTTATCATTGTAGCTATTATTTTATTAATTTAACATAGGCTTTAAATTGTTATTGTATAGGCATAACAATCCTAATTAAAATTTAAGGCATTGCACTTGATTTGGCTAACTAAGTAGCAAAAGAAGTTAAACAAAAGTGATTTCATGAAGAGATTGATAAAGCCTTTCTTGAAGATAAAGGTGTAGAGGATGTGCCTTTTGGCATAAAGAAAAGAAAATAATCACACAATAGTTCTAAAGTTGATGATGGCTAATCTTCTAAATAAATTACTAAGAAGAAAAGGAAGATTATAGCTTCCAGCTAACTTTATGCTTTAGCTATGGTTTCTTCAAGAGACAATTCTACTCCATCCCAATTAAGAGATTCTTTAACTTTGTTGAATTCAAATTCTGTTGTTATCAAAGAGATAGTTCAGTCTTGAGTACATTTATATTCTTTCTTTTAGCAATTCTTAACTTTTGTATTTATTTATATTTCTAACTTTTCTTTTATTTTCTAAGAAACTCTAGTTATGGTTTAAATTCCTCTACTTCCATAATTCCTTCCAGTTTCCCATAGTCAAAGTTTAAATCTTCAAGCTCTTACACTTATTGAATGCCTAGGTGCACTGAGTTTAGCTACATTAACTCTATAAGACAACCAACACCATTGAAAGGATATAAGCTCAACTAGATGTTGTATTTGGCTAACAAAAGAATAATAAAGATAATATCATAAAGATAAAGTTGCCTTTACGCAATAATAGACTAGATGTAGGAAGTGGCATTGAGGTCAAAAACCCTATTAAGTTAAACATGTTTGAAAATGAGAGAAGTGAACCTAAAAATGAAAAAAGTAAAATTTGTGCTGACAAGGAAAATCTAAGAAATAATCAAGTTAAAGAAAAGGATGGTGAAAAAGACCTTTTTACTGTTTAGAATCTCCTAATTTAAACTAACATATTAAGTTCAACTTCAATAACTATAGTCGAGCATCTTTCTATTGATTTGGATAGATAGTGCAAGGAAGTTGTCCAAAAAGCACTAATCAAATTAGGTTTTTTACTCAAGCAGGAGTTAAAGATCCTATTATAGGATTCTGTGTCTTAGTAGGAGATAGACTTAACTTATAAAATTTTACAAAAGCTTGCTTTACTAGATAAAGGTATCAATACAGGGTTAGAGCCCTTTATTAACATTCTACTTGAAACTTTGCCTCAAATGATTGAAAATTCAAGAAAAGCTATAGCCATTAAAAGTACTTATTAAGTGCTTATGCATTACAAAGATGAACTTTCAAAATTTTTCAAGAGTGGAAAGTGAAAAAATGCTGATTTTACTTCTAAACATAAAGCTTGCACTGAAAAAATGAAAAAAAATACAATTGAGATATCTTTTAAGGACTTCGGCTTTAACCAAAAGTTATGTTCAAATCTATTAATGATGAAGAGTAAGCCTTTTTATAGCAAGTCAAGTTGAACTTCAAAGATTTTAATTTTACTAAAACAAAGTTGGCTAATATGGAAGGTGAGTGTTGGACCATGCAAGAATGCAAAAATATAGCTATAGCTCAATGACAAAGTTTCAAGTCATCTTTCATAACTTTTAATGTATAATTAGTGGCCAAAAATAGCTTGATTTAAAATTTTGAATATTTCTTCTCTAATTTAAGGTTGTATAACTTGAATGTTTAAAGCCATTTTTCTCGACTATAAGTTTTTATTGGAATGGATGAATTTTTTTTGGCTAATTGATGTGTATATTACTTTGTATTTACTCGACTTAGATGGTTCTAAATATTTTTAAATTTAGCTATGTTTTTAGATTTTTGCATGAATGTTCTTATTTCACAAGCACCTTTATAAAGTGTTTGTTATATTGATCTTATGAATGTTCAACTTGTATAACTTTAAATATTTACCATTGATAGTTTTATCTTTGTCATCTTCCATGCCAAGAATTTTGCAATTATTTTCATTAAAACAATCAATAACCAAAAGTGGTCCTTTCTAATAAGGTGACTATTTTCCATAACTTAATTTGGTTTGTATTGTTAGAGTAACTTTTTATACTAATTGACTTTATGTAAATTTCTTATTCTTTACATGTTTATCGTACTATTCACCTTATAGCAATTCACTCTACTTCTACACCATTAACACTTGCATTATTACTTTGACTCGTAACATTGCATCATGGTCAAAAACTAACTTCCAAGGCCTGACTCTAGTCAATCCTTTTAATGAAATCCGAATCACCTATAATGCATTATTTAACATTTATTGCTAATTTTTAAGATATTGGTTAATATGATTTTTAATCAAATCAATAATTAATTTATTAATAACCTCGACTTGCTGATTAGCTTATGTATAATAAGGAGTTAACACCAACATTTTGATTCCCTTGAACTTAACATATTATTTCGCTTTATAACTTGTAAAAATTGTTCCATGATTAGTGCTATTAGTTCTAGGTAGGTTAAATTTGCACACCATTTTATTTTCTATAAAGTTGATAACAATCACTTGCTTGATTTCCTTAAAAATAGTTGCTTTAATCCACTTAGTAAAGTAATTAATTGCCATTAGAATAAAATGATGGCCTTTAGTCGATATAGGTATATCTTTTAAATTACATCAATTGCCCAACCTCGAAAAGGTTATCGCTTGATTATATATTTTAACTCAACAATTGAAACTCTTTATATTGGGCCATGCCTTTGACACTTTTGGCAACTCTTTGCATAGTTAATATAGTTGCTTAGGCTAATAAAAATTATTTCTCATTAAAACCTATTTCATCTTAATTCTAGCTTAGTAAGCTTTGCAAATCTTTTCATTAATCTTAACCATAGTTGAAATAGCTTTAATTTCACCTGAGCATTTAGAGTAACTAACTTTAAAGCCTCTTTTATATATTTCTCCATCTAAAAGTATGAGATTTAATACTTTAACTTTGATTGCTTGATTTGCATCATTAGAAAGGTTACTTAAATACTTGATTAAAGGCATTTTCCAATCAATCAAAGTAATGCTTGGACTTATGCAAAATATCTCTTTGGACTTGATGGGTTCTCCATAGATCCTATTTACAACAAATTCGACTATCTTAGGCTAGGGAATTTTATATCCTAAGGTAATTTAGGCTAAAATATTGGCCTTTTCATTTTTAACTCTAGGTATATGTCTAATGACTACATCATCAAACTTATATAATAATCTAGTTGAAATGAATAAATATTTTGCCATATTACAATTTAAACACTTATATTCTCTCAAAATTTATTTAATAATTAATTATGAATTCCCATAAATTTTCACATTTCATGCTTTTTTTTCAATTAATAATTCCAACTTGATAATTAACATTTCATATTTAGCTTTATTGTTGAAGCACTTTGAATATATCATACATAAAAACTTGGCTAACTTACCTTATGGCGTCATGATAAATATGGTAATGCTAGCACCACTTCTATGATGCAAACCATCAAAATACAATTTCTAATAATGGCTAATAAAATTTATCAATTACTTTTTTTATTTAACTATGAAATCAACCATGACCTAGCCTTTTATAGGTTTTAATGAGTAATATTATAAGGTAAATTTGGTTAAGCTTAAGGTCCATTTCCTAACTTAGTAATGTATCATAAGCCATCTTAACATATATTTTAATGCATTAGTTTTAGCTAGAATTAATACTAAATTTAATAATAAATAATAACAAAGTTCGATGCATAATACAAAAAAGATAATTTTTCTATTGCTGAATATTTTTGTTTAGTTACATTCAATATCCTTAACAAATAATAAATCACTTGTTATTCACTTCATCATCTTCTTAGGAAAGAAAGCATCTTATTACATCATCTAAGGTTAAGACATGTATTTTTAAAGGTCAGTCCAGGACTAAGGATGATATTACAAGTACTATTTTGAAACTTAGCCCTAATTGGTCGGACTAGAAATTCCTATGCCAATTTAAGTAGCACCTGAAACCTACTTTGAAAGTTAAACTAGTTTAAATCACTTATATTCAAAAACCCATCGAATTAGTATGATTTAATTCAAATAGGTGACTTGTTAGGTCTAACAAACTTACCAATAAAATGGCAAAATGTTGCATTTAAGCATTGAACATGAGACCAAATGGAAGATATTGTATTGATGTTACCATTAATGCAAACTTGTATTCTAGTTATGAATATGCTTTTTATTATATATAACCCATATAAATTGTTTTCCAAATATAACTTCATTTTAAATTTTTTATGATTAATTTGTATAAAATTTTTATATTTTATGTAATACATTATTGAAACTTTCTTATTTAATATATGTTGTTGATATTTATAATAATAAATTGAGGTTTTTTAATAAATTTAAATTAAAGTATATTTTAATATTTAAAAAATATAATAATTATGTTTGATTGTTAAAATTTTGGAAAAATTAATTTTATTTATTATATTTTAAAAATATACTTATATAAATTAATTACATTTATTTTTTATAAATATATGTAATATTTAATTTTACAATTAAAATATATATTAATTAGTCTAACCATCTGGTTGAATTAGTTTCACTGTAACTTGATTATTTTGTTAGGTTAATGATGGATCAAAGTTTCAAAACATTGATTATAGGTTAATTGGTTAAGTATCTCTTAGTGTCTTCAAGTGTTGCTTGATGGTCATCCATCTATACAAATTGATCATTTTCCTTCAACTTCAGTGGATGTGAGAATACTTTGGTTCGACCGGAAAAGTTTGACATGAACTTCATTTAGAAATTGATTTTCTCCAGAAAACATTTCAATTCCTTCTTATTAAGCAATGCCAAAATTTCCATTATAGCTTTGATTTTATTTTTCGCACCTTTAATTCCCTTCTAATGAACTAGAAAGCCTAAGAAGTTATATGTTGGAATGCTAAATGCACACTTTAAAGGATCCATTTTCAAATTATCTTTACATATTCAATCAAAAGTTTGCTTTTAATTTTCAATATGTTCTTGATAAAAGCCATGTTTCACCACCACGTCATCTTTGTATACTTCCATTGATTTTCTTATCATGTCATGAACAATTATGTTTATAACACATTGATTTATGGCTCCAATGTTCTTTAACCTAAATGATATGACTACTTATTCATATGCATAGATTATCATAGGGCATCAAAAAGCTATCCTTAGTGTATTCTTTTTTACTATGTGGATTTGATTGCATACTACATATCCATCCATTAAACTTACTACCATATGCCTTAAAGTTGAGTTTATTAACATATCTATAATCAATATCGGATACTTGTCTTTGGATGTGGTGTTTTTAAATATTTGAAATCTATGCACACCCTTAACTTGCTATTTTTTTATAATGGGCACCATGTTGGAGATCCATTTAGCATATCTTGTAATTCTTATAAATTTAGCTTTCAAAAACTTTTAAATTTTTTTTAAATTTTTGGCATAATTTTTAATGAAAAATTATAAAAGGCTACTTATATGACTAATAACCTTTCTTAATTGGTAACTTGTGCTCCATTAAATCTTTGCTTAACCTAATATTTCATCATAGTTTCATGCAAGGTAGTCCTTATACTCTTTTAATATATTAACTATACATTCTTTAATATCTTCTAATAAAGTGGTGCTAATACAAGTTAGCTTCTTGTTATTTTTTATTCCTAAATTGACTTCTTGCAAAAGGTCTTGTACTTAAATCTTCTTAATGTCATCCTTGGTAAGAGACTTATGAAATTCAAGCAGGATATCATCAAAGGCCTAATTTATGACTTTTGTCTAAGCTTACTTAGCAATATAAGCCGACAGCTAAATAAGTAGGTTATGATATTTATTTATTAAGATAGCAAGTCGATCCTGATTCTTCAACCTTGAGGATTATTTTGAATCTTAAGGTGTTAAACAAACATTTCTCAATAGCAATATGATTGATGTTATTATAAACACTTAGTGGCTAAACATTGAGATTATAAACTTTAAAGTATGCTTTGCACTGTTATACATAATGTGGATTATTATTGGTATTTATACATTCGATTGTCCTATCCTCTGTTTATATAAACTTTTTCTAGTAGAGGATGAAAAGCATTACTCTTATTACATGTATCTAATCCTTACCTAATAAAAGATTATAATTAGTTTTCAACGGAACCACCATGAAAAGTGTTGGCCTTACCACTAAGCTAACTTTTAGATTATCTAATACCGTTCTTTCAGAGGCTAATATTGAAATCTATTATAGAGATGTTAGATGGTATTAAGTTTTTCAATTATTTACCTAATTAAACAAATGTTGATCTAGGCATTAGATTAATGGTTGCACCACTATCAATTAATACTCTATTTGATAGGCAACCATTTGTATAGACTTTAATATAGAGAGGCCTCAAATGATTTTTCATTTATTCAGTTGGCCACCATAATAAGGGTCTCATTGTTGAACCTATCAAAAATCTCTTTAAATTTGATAGTTGTGAAAAATGGTGGTAAAATGGTTACGACATCTACATCCATGTTTATTTTTTGTCCCAAGTCTTCAATTTTTGGAAAATGCTTTCTTTCTCTTCTTTTTTGAAACTACTCGACCTTCTTAAGCTTAAAGAAATTTATGGCCCTTGACTTTTCTTCTTTATGCTTTAGTATACCACTTGCCCTTGTATTCTCCTATTTGGAGTCTTCGTTAGAATGGATCTTTCAGAATAGAAGTTGTATCACTTGTTTCTTCCATTAATAAACCTTGGCTTTTAAGCTTGTTTCCTTTCATGGCAAGGTTTATTTTTAATTCACTATGTTCTTGGCTTCTGCTTGTAATATAAATTCCAATTTATTTTCTAGGTTAATGGTTGGCTTAGTGATAATCCAATACGTTAAAGGCAAATTTCCCTTTTCTTTTCTCTTTTTCATGCTCTTCAACCCTTTTCATCACCTTTTTCCTCTCATTAAGAAGTTTTTAAACATTTAGGTTAATCTAGTTTATCAACTATTTGCCATACATCAAACCCTTCAATTCATCATAATATTCTTTTGCATTAAAGTCATATTTTTAGAATCTTTCTTTTATACTGTACTATCTTAATTAAATTAGTATTCAACTTTTTTTTTTAGATAAGCTTCTAAAATAATAAAGTATCCATAAGGTCATCATACTCATAGGATGCCATCAATTTCACATCTATGTTAAACATGCCAAAATCATCTATCGACTAAATGTAGTTGGATCTTGTAGGGAAAGGATCTTATCACTTAGCAATTTTTCTCTTTGCCGTTATCAATAAATTGTAATCTCCCCTACTTGATAGTCTTCTTAATCATCTTGTTAAAACAAACAAAATTATTAGTGGTGTGATTGAACATATTATAATATTTGCAATATTTTCTATCTTTTCTTTTGATAGAATCTTGTAACCTTCAGATAATTTTATCTAATTATCTTTCAACAAATAGTCAAATATTTCTTCAGTCTTGTTGATATCAGAAGAGTGTATTTTTTTTTTGCTAATATGATTCATTTTATCCTTTTTATTAGTATTTTTTAACAAAAAAACATGTATAAGGAAGGTTAGGCTTAAGTTTAGCTATATGGATCTTGTTTTCATTTTCTTCATCATTTTTTTCTTTGATATATACAGCTTTTTCTTTTCTAAAGTGCATGTGATATAACTTTCTATATTTCTTTTGCTAAAGTTTTTCTATTTGCTAAACTTTTTTTACTAATTAAGCCATGTAAATAATGTTCTCGTTGATTGATTTCTTGCAAATGGTGTTGTTGAAGCTAACCATTGTTATTTTCATAATTTTATTTTTTACAATTTAGGTAGAACATCTCTTTTTACTTACTAAAATCTACATAAATAGTCCTTAATCGATAAAATTAATCATAGATAATTTCTTCCATCTGGGTTTATGAATACAAATTTGGTGGTAGTCCTAAATACCACCAAAATGCTATCCTTATCAAAGATAAAGGAAAATGTCTCAATTTTAAAAATTTGTTTAAGATTAACTATTTACATTCAATAATAAATCTAAATATATGCTTAATATTAGGTTAATTATCTTCTGTAGAAAATATGGTAAACTTCAACATTTTGAATCATCAAAGGAGTTCATGATAATAGATTCACTTTGAGAAAGCTCATCGGTAGTTGGAGTATATGTTTTGTCCCTTTAATTGGTTTAATAGCCACTTGACCAAGAATTCTATATTTTAATCCTAGCTATGATGGTATTATTTTGCTTAATTTTATTAATAATTTGACATTTTTAGGTTCGATCGTCGAACATGATCTCTTGCACCTAAATTGTAGGCTTACAAAGCTAATTACTTTTCTAATTTGCTTATCACTTCAGGCTAATCTTACCTAGCCATATTCATGTTATTCAACTTCAAGGCAATTAAACTTATATGATTTGTTTTCATTTTGTTTCGTTTCAAATTGTTAATCATCTTCAGGTTAGGAATTGAGTTATTGTATTATTCTCTTCAATGTTTAGTTTACTTGAACTTGGCTAATAATGATTTCTTTTATCACCAGCCTCAATATTATAGTTATATAGTAAGACAACATGTGAATCATGTGATAATTACTTTCATCCATTTGTTGCTTGATCATAAGTAAACTCTGAGGTATTAAGTTATAACCGTTCTAATATGCCATCTTAGCATACACTCTTTTAACTTGACTATTTTAGTTGTTGTAATTCATAACCTTATTATTCTCATCAATCAATAGCGTGCCCTAAGGCATTCTAACTAACAGTCTTGTAGACCCCTAATATGATTTCTTAGGCTATATTCAATTTATAGTTATTATTAGAGGTGTTATTCTTATGATTTTGTGCAGTATGCTAATAATGATTATTACGACAACCATTTCTTTAATTTAGGTTTTGATTTTGGTTTAGCTGAACTTGTCTTGTATTATGTACATTATTTTTACCATTTAAATTCAAATTGTAGACAATCTCCT
Organism: Sindora glabra; assembly: GCA_020226215.1. Lineage (NCBI taxonomy): Eukaryota > Viridiplantae > Streptophyta > Magnoliopsida > Fabales > Fabaceae > Sindora > Sindora glabra. The sequence goes on along the minus strand of JAIUCU010000028.1, from coordinate 46,789 downwards.
AGTTTTCTTCATTTTTTTGCTACTATTTCTTACTGTTGAGATTTATCAATGTTTTCGGTAAGCCATTCTTAGAACAATAGGTTATCTTAAGTGCTTCCAAAACTAGAACTAGTATTGGCATTTATTGTATTTAGTAGTAAAAAGATATCACTTCTTAATTGCATAAACGAGGTAAAAAGTGTTAAAATAAAATCTTTAATTATGTCCTATTGGATATGCTAATTTGTTATCGATCAAAAAATGGCAAGGTTATTCAACTTTTTTTTATTGAAAAGTGGGATTTATGCACATAGTATACGAGTGATTAGAATTTTAATACTAAATACACTTGCAGATGGAAGTGATATGAATAGAAGCAATAATTAAAAGTGCAAAATATGTAAACATTGAGGGATAATTATGTAAAATGTGCAAGGTAGGAACAATGTAAAAGCCTACATTGTTACCATAAATCCTTATAGAGTCCTCTTTAAGGATGAAAGTGCTTCAATATGGAGGATAGTCAATTTGGTTAGAAATTCTAGAAGATCCTAATTTACTCTTGCTAAAGAGATAATATTAATGAATTTGCGTGAGATTACTCAAAATTGCAGTAAAATGGTTATAATATTTTAGGGGTAATAGAGTGCTAAAGGTTAAGGATGCAAAAGTTTGTACAAATTTGTATTATATCTTCAAACAGGCAAATGTAACCTTTTACATATTGCAATAATGGTATTTATATACTTTTAGCCTTGAATGGTTGGATACATGTTGACATCATGGACTGTTACTTCATGGAATGAGTGGTTACCATTTATCTAAGTGGTTTAGGAAGATAACCTACCATTATTAAAATAATCGCCTATAATCCCCACTTCCTTGATGTTTTTCCACTAGGTCTAATTAAAGGTCATGTTGACTACTTATCCTTTTAACCAAACCTTAATTGAATCCCATGGTTGCACTACAAAACTTAGCATGGAGTTATGTTAAATCCCATGTTGACATCATGGACTATTACTTCATGGAATGAGTGGTTACCATTTGTCTAAGTTGTTTAGGAAGATAACTTACCATTATTAAAATAATCGCCTATAATCCCCACTTCCTTGATGTTTTTCCACTAGGTTTAATTAAGGGTCATGTTAACTACTCATCCTTTTAACCAACCTTAATTGAATCCTATGGTTGCACTATAAAACTTAGCATGGAGTTTGTCCTTTCACAAACTTTGATTTTCCCTTTTTGACTAAGCAAAGTGATTTTGTCAAACAACTAAGATTTTGCAAAATAGATGTAATAGTTTTATTTAAAAAAATTATGTATAAATTTGGTTTTATATTCAAACTATGAAAAAATTAAACTTATTTTCTTAATTTTATGTATCTTACATGTAATAATGAACTTAGTTGGTGTAATTCTTTTGTCATAACTCTTAAATAAAATTATTTTGTGTTCCTTCCAATTTTACTTGGTTTTTAATTAAATTTTTATAATTTAAAAAACTTAACTTATTCTTAACTTTTAAATAGATTTATCATGTTATTTTTTAATTAAATTTTATTAGCAATTGACATTCTTCAATGATATTCTAATAATAATTCATAGAATGAGACATGTAATTTGTCCTAAACTTCCAAAAAAATAGTTTTATCTTCATCTAAGGTATTTTTCACTTAATATAAATGAAAATTGTATAAAGTTATGTGTTAATACATTATATATAAAAAGTTTTACTTATGTGCAATAATTAGGGCCAATACGAGTTTAAGCTCAACTCACTTTAATTTTTTATAACTTATGGCTTAACTCAAGTTCAATTCAAAGTAATTTTTTTCAATTAAAGCTTGACTTGATCTAAGTTTATAAGTAGCATAGTTTGGCCATTTAACTCAAATTAATTATTAAAATGGAGAATTTTTTGTGATAAGTTAATAGCCTAAAAATATTTTTTCAAAAAAATGAATATATTTAGAAACTTAACAATGTAGAAAGAATAAAAAATATAAATGGCTAAATTTAGTATTATTATATCATTATTCATTTATTATGAAGAGAATAAACAATAATGCAATTTTTTTATGAATTGAGATTCTAAATTATTTGAAAGAATAAAACTTGAAGTTAAAATTATTTCCTTAATTATTTGACATATAAGGTTAAATTAACATATTGATTGAAAGAATGATATTTAAAGTAAAGGCTATTTACTTAATTAATTAGTATAAAATTAAAATTAATAAATTATTTATTAAATTTTTGCTATTTAATTTTTGCTATTTTAATAATATAATATGTATGTTCTGTCATAACCTATCCCTGAGTATGTGACTAGTATCGGAAGCCACTAAGTGTGATTACCCACTAACCTTTTCTATGTATGTATCTAATACTATATTATATATATGTAATCATGCTTTTCAAAAAAAATAAATAAAAGTATGTAATTTTTCCTTTTCATAAAACCTATTAAGAATTTAAGAAGTATGATATCATATATGATTGCTCTAATTGTCCTTAGGGCTTATCCTGGCATTGAAAATCTTGAATGGGCCCATTTTCATTCCACTGACAATAGTTAGAAACATAATAAGGGAAATTCTCAATAAAAAGAGCAAAAAGAGGAAATTTGACTTTCCATAAAACTCAATAAATAAATGAGAATTAAATAAGAATTTATTGAACATAGCTATATTGTGATAAAGGGATTAAGATTAATTTTTTTTAAGTAAAATTTATAGATTTCTCACTTAAGAAAAATAACTATATTCATATACCTCTATCAAAAGTCAACTACAAAGGCACACAATAATAAATTCCAATCAAGGTTATATTTCTCATTATAGATCATCATAATCACAAAAAGAATTCAATTTTTTACATTAGTACCATCATTTTTTGAGAGTTCATAGTTCATTCATAATGATGCACTAATATCTGTTAGTAAGTATATTTTAAAATAAAATAAAAAATGCAAATCCCTTTATGACTCTTAATTATACTTATTTTTTCATAAACTTAACTTTGTCCTTCTAGATTTTACTTTATCTTTTTACAAACAGGGCACGCAAACCCATTGCATAATATCATGACATAACTATTAATGCCTTCACATTATTATTCTCCTTCCATGTTCATAGTACATTATTCATAATAAATTCTATATATACACATGTGTGTACAAAGGCTAAGCTTTACATAGTTTACCCCATTTAGACACAACATTTTTTAAGGCTCATAAATTAATAAAATCAAATTATATAAATTCATTTACCTTGAAATCACTTTGCTTGATGACTCACTCAATTTACTCTCCATTATTTGTATTTAAAGTGATTTATTCTTATCTTATATATTCAAGAGGGTCTAATACTACATAACACTATAAAACACATGATGTCATAGTGGAATAGGGTAATAGTTAATTATATACTGGATTATGGGTATCCAAAGATAAATCCAGGCACATATGGTCAACTATGCAATCGATTACAAAGGTTTATAAAGTATCTCTACATAATTATAGTCGATTATGCTAGTATAAAGAACATACTAATGTGCATAGTCAACTATATAGTTAACTTTTACGTCATGAATTATAGAATTTTTTATAAAATATTATTTATTTTATGTTTCCAACCCTTACACCTTAAGTTTATCATATAATATCATTATCTTTGCTAAACCTTTAAATCATGTACTTTTAAAAAATAAAACCCATTAATCAAACTTCAATTTTAAAGCATAAATTATTAATTAATTTATGCTAAAAATTTAATAAAAGCTAAAATTAAATAAAATTTTGAATTTAAGCTAGGAGTTAGGTAGAATGTTATTCATCTTGCTTGACGAATGCTTTAGATGAAGGAATTTATGAATTTCTTACTTCTAATCAATCAAAATTATCTAGTTCCAAGGTTAGGGCTCTAAATTTTTAAATAAAATCCTTAATTACCTTAAATCCAAAGAGAAAATGAAGAAAAAAAGCTCACAAAGATTGAAGCTTAAGAGAATCTATCTTATTTAGATTCGAAAACATAAGAAGTTGTTATATATTAAGACTCCCTTGCTTGCCATGAAAGAAGGAAGAGAAAAAGAAAGGGGAAGAAAGAGTTAATAAAGAAAATGAGAGGGATTGGCTAAAAATTTGATGTTACAAAAGAGATAAGGATAGAGGCAATTTTAGAAATGTATCCTAAGCCTCTTCTATATCCACATATTCACCTCTAAACACTCTTAACCTTTATACATTTTATTTTATCCATCCTTCCTTAACTAATCCATGCAAGATTATCATTTTAAATTTCACACAACTAAATAATTCTCCTTTGTCCAATATCTTATCTATATTTTCTTCTTATAATTTATCGATTCCATATGAAATTTCTTTTTAATTATCATCATTATAATTAACTAATTATTTCATTCATAAAATAAAATTCTAACATTCTAGAGGAGATATATTCCAAATTAAGAATATCTAATAAATAAGCTTTAAATAAATCAAATATATTTTAAATATTAATTAAAGATATATTTTTAAATAAGAAATATTCAACTAGGATTTGAAATTTAAAAATTAAAAATTTTAGGATAAATTATAGGTCTTAATAAGGCATCATATGCCTTAATCAGGTATCATAAGTCTTAATGAGGCATTATAAGTCTTAATGTGACATTATTAGTGTAGGTGATATCAATCTTCCTTTATAAATAAGATGTTAGTATAGGAAATATTTAATTAGGAATGTTTAAAATTTAAAAATTGAAAACTTTAGGATAAATTATGGGTCTTAATGAGGCATTATGTACCTTAGTGTGATATTATAAGCCTTGACAAGGCATCATAAACCTTAATGAGGCATTATAAGTCTTAATGTGACATTATGAGTGTGGTACATATTTGGATATCAATCTGATGAATGTGAGGACACTCATTATGGGTGATCCACATTTATCATGTGTTTTAGATAAATATTTAATTTATCATTTAAATTTGAATTCAAAAATAAAAATTAGCTTTTTGGTAACTGATTAAAGGAGTGGGAGATATAAAAAGAGAAATAACTACCCACTCTTGCCTTCAAAAGTTAATAGAGAGAGAAACAAAAGGCAAAAAGAAATACATATGACACAATTCAGTTTTTCTTTCTGTAAGTGTGTGAGCCAGAGAAATTCAATCAGAGAGTTTTTCTTTTTCTTCTTCTTTCTACAAGAAAGTGTGTGAGTCTTTTGGTTTTGGTGTAATTGTCGTGGACACAAGCCAAGAATTCCAGTATAGAGGTAATTCTTGACATCCGTGTGGTAGAGTGCAGCATCAGGATCCTAAAAGCAAAATCCAGTATGTATATTTCGCATTCTATTTTTAAGTTAATTATGTCATTTATTTATTCAACATTGGTATCAGAGCCTGGTTAGAAATTGATGTCTGTATTTCCCAAATGTATTCAATCTAATTAAATGCAAGTATGAGTTGTATGAGATGCATTGATGAATTAGATATATGAGATGAATTGTATAAGACGCTATGGGTTAAATGCATTTACCACTTACTGTGTATTTAATTAGTAATTTTATTTTAGCCTAAAAGCATACTTCCTAATTTTAATTTTTATGATGAAATAATTTGGCTAAAGATATGAAAATTTGTTGTATGATTCTGTTGTTTCTAGAATGATACTATTAGGGATAATTTTAAGGTTAATGGATACACATAAAACTTTCATAACACATTCCCAAATATCAGAGATTAACCAGAATACCTAAAACTCTATAAATTTTATAATATTCTAGATACTGGGTCCCCTAGAAAATTAATTTTTAGGCCATAAAATTAGCCTATACTTGTAGAACATAAAATTTTGAGAAAAATTACTTTTGAATTATCTAAAACGGACTCTCGAATCAAAAGTTATGGCCAAAATAAGTTTCTAACTTAAACAGACTCATTTGGGTCACGAACTGGATCGGATCTGACTTAGTTAACTTGGTCAAAGGTTAAAGACAACATAAACGACACGTCGATCAAAAAATAACATGTCATTTTGATGCCCAACCCGAAATTAAACAACATGTCATTTTGCAAAAAAAAAAAAATTCTCCCACTCTTGAGGGTGGCGCGTAGGGGCCACCCCAAAGCCCATTTGCCACATGTGACACTTTTTTAGAAAGAGAAAATTTTTCCTTCAGCTTCTGATCATCTCCGGTGATCGTAAAACATCGAAAAAGTGGCATGTGTAGCTCACGTGCCGTCACTGTGCATGGAACAGTTCTATTTTTCCTATTTTTCAAAAAAAAATTTGGCATAGCCGCTTACAGTGGCACGTGAGGGTGGGTGCAGTGTCTTTTGGAGGTAACATTTGTCTCTAAATTTTTGTAAAAATGATATCTATATATTGATGTATTTTTTGTATATTTTTGAGACTTTTGTGACACTATTTTGACTTAAAATGTGGAAAAAATACCCTAATTTGATTATATTTTTGTGTCTATTTTTTGGAACAGTGGTTCAGAGAAAAATATGATCCATATAGGTTTGTGGAGAGTGTGGTAGGAGAAGAACTTAGAGCATTAGACTGGGTTGACACTCTGGGAGACCTAAAAGAATTTATGCACACCTTGTACAAAAGAACTGCTGTAACAAGACACTGATGACAAACTTCTTGTTTGAAGTTAAACCTTCTAAAAAAGAATCTCACCCATAGAGGAAAGGTGTTCCCAAATCACCTTTGGTTTCATACCTTGATGGATACAATTCCAAATAATGATTTCTGGATTCTAATAAAAAAGACTCTATGGAAATGCAAAGATTACTCACTGGGAACCATCAAATACCTTGACCTGAAAAGATGTATGAAAGAATTGAGACAATAAGAAATTCGTTATTTCAAAAACAATTGGAGAAAATCTATCCTAATGTCACAATTCTAAAACATGAAGAGTACAAGTCATTTTGGATATAGCTATCTAGAAAAAAGATTACACTTAAAGGGTCCTCTGAAAGCTTTGAATGTCCTCTGAAAGCTTTGAATGTACACAACTTTGGCCCAGCCCATTCCAAGAATCCACTAAATCTATTCAACAAATTTGATGAAATGAAGACATTGAAACCAGAATAGAAAGCTAGAATAGAATCATTAGCCTTGAATGCTTTATTTTGATGTATTCATTTCTCTTGTTTTGATGAGATTACTTTGAGAACATTGTTGAATGTTTATTGAATTCTTATTATTATTTAATGGATGATTAAATATTGTTTATTTGATGTGCATTTATTTTTACAATATCCTATATTTAAGTGGGAGCTCTTGTATTATATTTTTTATAATAAGAGCAACATAAAGTGTTCTGTTTGCATGAGAATGATCTCGATAAGAAATAATGATAGTATTTAGGCAAATATACGATAGGGGTATGACAAATGTAAACTCCCAACCATGAACTAAGTAGTGTTATTATTGTTCTATGTGAGAACTATGTAAATAACGACATTGTATACTCATAGGAAATGTTTATACATTTAACAGAATGGCTAGCAAAAACATAATTGTTAAATTAAACAAGGATGACAAGTTGAATGGGGACAACTGGGACATTTGACATTGAAAAATATCATACATATTAGAAGAGCAAGATGCTCTAGAAGTCCTAAACAACGTTATGTTAGAACCTGAAACTGGGAACACAGCTCAGTATAGAAAAGATACTGAAGCATATGTTGTTTAGAAGAAAAAGAACAGCATTGCTCATATCACATTTTTAAATGTAGATGACCTTATGTGTGAATATGAGAATTATCTAACTGCTCAGGGAATATGGATTGCCCTGAAAGAAATTTTTGGCAATATTTCTACCACTAAATTAAGAAGACTTACAATCAAATTTGACACATACAAACTTTGACCTAATACACCAATAAAATAACATTTGCGAGAAATATCAAATATGATTCGTGAGCTCAAAGCAACAGGTCATGGACTTTTTGATGAGCAGCAAGTATAAGCAGTGATTAGATTATTCCCTACAAGTTGGGAACACATGAAGGTCAATCTAACTCACAGTGAAAGCATAGTAACCTTTGATGACGTGGCAAGATATCTGGAACTTAAGAATGAATGTTTAGGGGCTTATAGATCCTCTAGACAAGTGTATATAGCTGAGGGAGCAGGTCCTTCTAGTTCTAAACCTAAATTTAAGAAAGGCAAAAAGTTTCAGAAGAGAAAAACTGGACCCAAATCTTAGGGTAAGAAAACCTTCAAAAAGAAGAAAGGAAAGCGTGGGGTAAGGAACTTTAATCTCAAGAAGATTAAATGTTATGCCTGCTAAAGAATGGGCCATTTTGCTCGAGATTACACTCAGCAAAATGAACAGAATAAGGTATTACTGGATATCTATTTCAAACATTTTTCATATATTTCTAGTAGTATTTTTCTAACAGAATCTCATCCTTTGTGGATTTTGGATTTAGGTGCCACAGACCGTGCGAGTAAGGATCGAGGATCTTATATAGAGTATTGTCATTTGTCAAGCCAAAACAGGTGGCTTTATGTAGGAAACAATATGAGGATTGAAGTCAAAGGCATTGGAACATGCAAAATGGATTTGCATGGAGGAAAAACTTTATTCTTACATGATGTACTTTATACACCTGATATTTGACGAAATTTAGTTTTCGTTTGTTTCCTACTTAATTTTGGTTTTCCAGTTAACTTTCATGATAATGTAGCTAATATTTTAAAAGATGATGTATTTTATGGTTCTGATTTTATTTCCGATAGATTTGTCATTTTGGATGTTATTAACAATACTGTTTTCGATTGCTTTACTGCTTCCACTTCAAATTTAAAAGTTGAAATGGACATTTGGCATGCTAGATTATGACATATAAATTAAAATAAAATGATTAAACTAGCAAAGGAAAGATTGCTAGGTCCAATTTCAAAATTAAAAATGTCCTTGTGCGAACATTGTCCAGCCGGTAAAGCAACTAGAAAATTATTTGGAAAAAGAACTAGGGCAAAAACTCTATTAAAATTAGTTCACTCCGATATGTGTGGTCCTTTGAGTGTGAGGGCAAGATATGGAGCCTGATACTTCATCACTTTCATTGATGATTACTCACGATACGACCATATCTATTTGATTTCACATTAGTCAGAGGCATTAGAGTGTTTCAAACGTTACTTAAATAAAGTCGAGAATCAAATAGATAAGAAAGTTAAAGCATTAAGAACTGATTGTAGACATGAATATTTATCTGAACAATTCAAAGAGCTTTATGAAGAGAAAAGGATAATAGGACAATTAACAATCCCTGACACTTTACAACAAAATGGAGTAGTTGAAAGAAGAAATAGGACTCTTCTAGACATGATTAGATCAATGATAGCACAAGCGAATCTATCATTTTCGTATTGGGGAGATGCTATCTTGATAGCTACCTTCGTACTTAATCGTGTGCCCTCGAAGTTTGTTACATCCACTCCTTATGAATTATGGATAAAATATAAACCTAATTTGAGTATTCTCAAATCATGGGGGTTTGCTGCATACATTCATGATGCTTCCCACAAATATGAAAATTTAGGTCCAAGAGGGAAGAAATGTATCTTTATAAGATACTCAGAATTATGTAAGGGATATATTTTCATTAGTGAAAATGAGGATGGAACAGTAACAAAACTTGAATCAAGAGATACCACATTTTTGGAAAGTGAATTTCCTAGTAGAGGAGAAATTGATTGAACTGTATCCTTTTACGAGTTACATGATCAAATGGATAGTAATATTGAATCTTACCAATCTTATCCAAGTGGGAGCTCTTAAAGAATCCCTACCGATCCAAGTGGGAGCTTTGAGAAAGTGAGTGAAAATCTTGTAGTTAGAGAAGATATGGTACAAGAAATCCCACTACGAAAAAGTAAGAGAGGAAATGTACCAAAAAGACATTTTTCGATTGAAGGATCAGCTCTTATGGTCACTCCTCAAGATGAAGAAGAGCCAAAAACAGTTCAAGAGGCTCTAAGTTCTTCTGCTAAGAAATAATAGAAGAAAATGATGGAGGAAAAGATAGACTCAATGAAAACTAACTAAGTTTGGAAACTAGTTGACCTACCATCTGGCCGAAAAGTAATAAGAAATAAGTAGGTTTTCAAAATTAAAAGAAAGGCAGATGGATTAATTGAGAGATATAAAGTTCGACCAGTTGCAAAGGGGTATACACAATAGGAAGAAATAGACTATGAGGACACATTCGTACTTGTTGTTCATTTCAATTTAATTAGATTACTCCTAGCCATAATAGCACACTTAGATTTAGAATTACATTAAATGGATGTAAAAATTGCTTTTCTCAATGAAAAATTGGATGAAAAAATTTACATGGAACAACCAATAGGTTTCATACAAAAGGGAGAAGAAAAGAAAGTTTGCAGACTCCAAAGGTCCATTTACAGACTTAAACAGTCATCTAGACAATGACATTTGAGGTTTCACTGAGCGATAACTTCATATAACTTCCAAATGATTGAGGAAGACTATTGTGTTTATATTAAGTGGCATGAAGAAAATCTTGTGATATTATCCCTTTATTTGGACGATATACTATTGGCTGGGAATAACATGAATTCGATTATGGTCATTAAAGAATAACTATCCTCGAATTTTGAGATGAAAGACATAGGTGAAGTAAAATACATTCTTAGAGTTAAAATCTTTAAGGATTGCTCCAAGAAACTTATTTATTTTTCTCAAGAAAATTATATATGGAGAATTCTTGAGAAATTCAATATGAAAGATTATAAACCCATGGATACCCCTGTAAATAAGAGTGAACCATTGAGTTAAGAAATATGCCTTCAGAATGAGTCTGAAAAGAAATTAATGAATAAAGTTCCTTATTCTAGTGCAATAAGAAGTCTAATATACGCAATGATATGTACAAGATCGGATATTTGCCATGCAGTTGGACTCGTAAGCAGATACCAATCAAACCTCAGGCAGAAACAATGGAAAACTGTCAAGAGAATATTGAGATATTTAAAAGACACTGTCGATTATATGCTATGCTATTAAGGAGACAACTTATGCTTAGTTGGATATTCTGATGCGGATTGGGCAAGACACCTAGATGAGAGAAAATCCACATCAGGTTACTTATTCTTGCTAAATAATGATGCCATATCATGGTGTAGTAAGAAGCAGACATACATTACATTGTCAACAATAGAAGTAGAGTTTGTGGCATGTTCTACAGCGGTACAAGAGATAATATGACTGAAAAGATTTGTAGAACATCTGGAGATTTATAATGAGAATTTAAATCTCATCCTGATATATTGTGATAGTCAGGCAACCATCGCCTATACAAAAGATCCAAAGTATCACAACAAAATTAAGCATATAGACATAAAGTATCACTTTGTGAGAGATGCAATAGCATAAAAGAAAGTCGCCATCCAATACTTTTCTACGCAAAAGATGATAGCAAATCCTTTTACTAAGGCTATACTTAGAGATGTATATATTGAGCATGTAAAGTCTCTGGGTATGCATCGAATGTAATCAAACATTTTCGAAATTGGAATGAATAAAATATGTCTTTCATTCAATTACAAGTGTTATTATATGTGTATGAGTATACGAATGTCGAGTATGTCGTACATGTTGATAAAGTTAGTTTTCTCACACGAACAACTGCCTCCAACACTCATGTGGAGTGGGCGGGAATGAAATATGTGTTCACCAACATAACTATGAGAGATGTTGTGTCTTTGGTAGAGAAGTAACACAAAAATAAAAAATGTCACCTGAACCAAGTAAAGTTAAGATGAGATCTGGAATACAAATTATGGATTGAATTTTGGAATCTCCCACCTTCCACAATATCTGTGGCCAAACAATGAATTCTTTATATAATGATGTCAAAAAAGAGTCGAATGATGTGGAAGAATTCAAGTTAGGTACTATGTGTGCTTGAACTAAAGTCTGCACGGTATTACTAATAAAATCGATATACGCCCTTATGCTAAAAAGGGAACACCGTAGCATATGATTCATCCCACATGTGCAAAAAGAACCGCAAATAGGAAGTAAGTGAAAGATCCCTAATTCATTACTGTGTGAGTTCCAGAAAAAAATATTCTTTTCAAAGATACCCTTTGACTTTAATGATATCATAGAGAAATAATGCAGTGTTCGCTACCTTTGTATAAATCCTATGATCATGGTTTATACAGTCTAAAAGATAAAATATTAGGAAAACAATTGTTTCAAATCAAAGTGATATATGGGCGAAAGGAAATTTTTTCGACATATACACAATTATGCTAATGTCTGAGACATGTCCATTATAAAGTTAATTTTGGTAATATCATAAGTGTGGATACTATGCATATGTGGATTGCAATTTGAGCTTATGGTAAAGCTCGTGAGGGATTAGATTTGTAAATGAAAAGTGTATATAGGAAATCTAGGGCATCTAAGGCATAATATAAATAACAAGAAGTATGAGTTATCTTGTGTTGATTCTATATAAGAATTTCTAGTACAAAAACACTCAAAGATAACGTTATGCCTACCGGTCATGATAATGCACCGAGTATGAAAATCATGAAAAGAGAAGAAGATTATATGATGTGGCTTATCCCATTATGTGTGAGTGGGAGATGATGAATGTGGGGACACTCGTTATGAGTGATCCACATTTATCATGTATTTTAGATAAATATTTAATTTATCATTTAAATTTTAATTCAAAAATAAAAGTTAGTTTTTTTATAACTGACTAAAGGAGTGAGAGATATGGAAAGAGAAATAACTACCCACTCTTACCTTCAAAAATTAATAGAGAGAGAAATAAAAGGCAAAAAGAAATACATACGACACAATTCAATTTTTCTTTCTAAAAGTGTGTGAGCTAGAGAAATTCAATCAGAGGGTTTTTCTTCTTCTTCTTCTCTCTCCAAGAAAGTGTGTGAGTCTTTTGGTTTTGGTGTAATTGTCGTGGACACAAGCCAAGAATTCCAGCACATCCGTATGGTAGAGTGCAGCATCAGGATCCCAAAAGCAAAAATCCAGTATGTATATTCCGTATTCTATTTTTAGGTTAATTATGTCATTTAATTTTCCCAACATAATCTTTCTCTTTAAATAAAATGTTAGACTTTCAATTTTCAAATGAATACAGAGAAAGTTTTAGACCTATTAAAACTTTATTAATCTCTAGATAGAAGCTAAAAGAATAATTTAATTTCTAAATTGTTCTAGGTGCTTAAGTTTGAATTTATCAATTCTAATAATTTATTTTGTTCTTCTTGTGTAATATTTAAGGGCCCATACCTTATGTGTTCATTCTTGAGACATAGTCACATAATCTAGAAAATCTTATGGATCGTAGCTTAAAGATCTTATGTTAAAATCCTCTTCAAGCATACTTGGTAATATTTTTAACATTATATATATATATATATATATATATATATATATATATATATATATATATATAAGTATTTGGTCCTATTTATTTTCACTACAATATATCTTAGAAAAATTAGTTAGAGATTTTAAAAGAATAAAATTTTTAAGATCTATTCTCTAATCAAATCAATTTTCAAAACTATTTTTCTAAATGATAATCAATAGTGTGCAAATGACATGAAATGTCATGATTCATGTACAAGAGACGCGATCGTTACAAGAGACATAATAGTTTATCTACAAAAAATATGATGATTCATATGCTAGAGATATGATGTTCATGTGTGAGAGACATAATGGTTCATTTTAATTAAATAGAATGGTTTATATGCAAGAGGCACTATAGTTCATGAATGTTGTTTCATATTTGAAAACATAATAATTTAGGAATTCAATTAATTCTTAGACTTAGTAGATATGTTACATCATTTATCATTTTAATGTATTGTGCTTGACTAATAAAGAAGAAAATTTATAAATATGGTATGCTTTGTTGATTATATTTAACTATTAAGGAATCACAAAAGAAAATTTTAATTTTATGATGAAGAATAAATGTTTTGAGCTTAAGAATAAAATTTATTCTATGTGTAAATGAGTATTACAAAATCAATTATGTTTATATATGAAACTAGAATATAGCTTGTGGATTCTCATGGGCCTCAGTTTGAAAATTATTTTAATATTAAATTTAAAAGATAAGTTTTCAAAATGTAAAGATTGTATTATAGTTTATAAAATTATAATTTTATTCAATTCAATTTATATTCATATATTAAATAATTAAAAATTAACATGTAAATACTTTCAAGCAATTCTATTAAGAAAATAATATGTTCTATGGTGTCTAAAATAATGTGTGAGCAAAAAGTTTGATTTTGATGTGTGGTGTCTAATCAATAAAATAATACTAATTGAAAAAATACTTTACGAAAAAAATTGATAATTTGTTTTGGAGAAAAATATTTAAAAAAAATTATTGTTCAAATCATTCAAATTTTATGTTTTGAGAACAAATTAAAAAGAAAAATAATAGTTAAATGTTCTGATAACTATTTCAAAGAATATGAAAAAGAAACATATATAACAAAATAGCATACAATTAATAAATACATTTAACATTTTAATAAAAATATATAATAAAATAAAGAGTTGTAAGCAATAATTATAGTATGAAAAATTATATCCTATTTTTTTGCCAATAAAACTAATATATCTAAACATAAATTAAAAAATTGTTTTAGAAGTATATAAAAAATGTAAATCTTTTGCACTTTCACTTACATGTGCCATAAAACATGTAGATAAAAATAAGTGATTATATTAATTTATGGAAATAAGTGATTTATCATAAGAGTGAAATATCTAAATGTTGATTATTTAACATTGCATTAATTACATGAATTAAAATAAAAAATTGTTATATAGTTTTTAATTGGCATTTGATCTTAAATGATATTGACTTTTAAGAAAAAATAATAAATTAATAGTCATAAATTTACTTAAAAATAGAATAAAAAAGTTATAAAAGAATAAAATTTTCACAAAAATTACAACTTTTGAAAAATAAAATGGAGAAATATGTGTAGGAGCAAATCCCATTCAATGGTGTTATAAATTTTAGACAATTGACAAAAGTAGTAAGGTCAATCTTATCATCATGATATGTCTGGAATGTGCTTGGCTTCATTCCCCGTTGCTTGACTTTATTAGGAGTTGAGTTTAGCAATTAATATATTAGGCTTGGGTTATCACATGAGACATTTGTGCATTACCTTTCTATTATATAAAAGAGATATCTATAATTGCATTTAATTAGCTATACAATACTTTTTTTAGCAAAATATGATTCTTATATTTTACTTAAATTTGATAGTAAATATAGCACTTGAATATCTAATTAGCTTTTTGCATTTAAAATGTAAATTTCTAGCATTTGAATAATGTTAATATATCTTTCACCACTAGAAAAACCATCGATCATTAATATAATCTATCACCATTAGAAAAACTTAAAACAAAACACGGACTAAGCAATTTTGAGTATGATATGATGCAAGTATAAGAGATCTCTCTCACAGTGCATCTTAATACTCAAGCTCCAAAAGTGAGTCATGCATTTGATCTTTTATTAGGTTGGATTGAAAAGTTAGAATAATTTTGAGAAGAACATTCATTAAGTTAATCTTTAAAGTAAACATACAAATGTAAACAAAGGAATATGGTAGAAAGAGAGAGAACAAACTTACCACAATTTGGAAGGGGCTAAAATGATTTACAATTGGTGCTTTTCTGGTTAGTGCCAGTGGAATGCAAGGTAAAAAGAAACCTTTGCATCGAAAGACTTGTAAGGCATCTAATCCAATCTTATAACATAATAGAAAAGAAAAAGATTTAAAACTGATGCAACAGTCTAAGATAGAAAACAAAATAAGATCAAGTTAAAGTAACTCAAGAGAACAAACCATGGAAATCATTTGCAAGAGCAAAGTAAAGGCATATTAAATCTAGGAAGTAAATAAATGATGGAATATAACACCGAGATAGAAAGCAAAGGTTCCAAAGCTCTAACAACAATTACAAAATATAACACATCTTAGAAATCATGGAATATACACGGGTAATAGTAATAACAATTATCTTTATTGGTTCAACATTCAAATTCAAAAGTATAAAATTTTACATACTTTTGGAAAAAAGAAAACTAATCGAATAATAAAAAAACTGAACCTTACTTCAAGCATTATGGGTCACTGTATTGGATATTCCGTGTTTATGACAAAAAGTATGGTTTTTTTTTTTACTAAAACCAAAAAGCAATAGAGGAAAGGAAGAAATCAAACAATGAATCTCAGAAAATTAATCACAAAACCTGAGAGGAGATCACCATTCACCCCCAAAAAAAGTAAAATAATAATTTTGGAAAAATAAAGTGAAAAGATTGAACTTGTAATAGGAATCATCATAAAATAGACAAATAAAATATAAATTTTAATAGGAGTCATCATAAAATAGATAAAAAGCCACTAGAAACACTAAAAATTTAGTGAAAAGCTTACAGGGTCTTGGCGTGCTGGATATAAGCTTTAAGCATTTTCAAGGAATCTTTGAAAGACTTTTGTATGGAAGCTATGTACATCTTCCTAAAAACTAAAAAAAGAGAGAATTTTTCTAGAAAAATTAAGACCAAAATCAAAATTACACAGTGCTAAATCACTTACAAATTTAGAAACTCATAAAACCCTGAAACTCTCATTCGGGTGCTCGAAAAAACCCTAAGCAAGAACTTCTCCCTCTAAAAGTAAAAAGTTTTCTCTGTAAAAGACACAGTGATGAGGAGAGAGATAGATGATGGCTTTTTAGTGCTTCCATTTAGCTTTGCTCTTAAAAGTAAAGATGGAAGGGTTGGGTGTAGCAAACTGAAACCAAAATGAATAAATCAAACAATCTATAAAATAACTTAATGCAACAGAGAGGTAAATAAAAAAAAACAAATGTAATCATAGAAATAGCATGTTCTCAGATAAATTGAAATTATTAGAATCACTAAACACCAAAATGGAAAAAAATAATTGAATAAATCAAAAGGCAATTAATAAACTAGCTGGAAAGCTGAATCGCAACCAACAACTCATAAAATGGTGCATTAACTTGTTATACAAAATAGAACAAAACTAACAGAAATCCAAAGAACCAAAGTAGATCTAAAGGAATTAGAGAACGACGCAAGTATAGAAAAGCACAAATGCGCTAGCTTGCAATAGCAAGGTAATACTACTTGCCATGCTTGAATAGTATAGAAGAGGCAAATGGTACAATTTATAGCACTTTTAGTATAATATAGATTAATTATATTTATATGTGAAGTATGCATAACAAATTTATTTTGTGTAAATGATATCAAAAGACATCTAACCTTTAAGATGAATGAAAGGTAAATGATGCCTTGGGTATAAAAGTATAAAGGCATCATGGGGGTTATCCATGAATTTGTCTTATTATTTGAGAAATTATTCAATTTTACAAACTAAGTAAATAACAATAAGAAGCTAGTTTGTTAAATTTGAAAAAAAAATCTTTCTTATGTTTGTCTCTTTATGAGTTATATAAGTGCTTTTATTGTTTACAAATTTTAAAATAAACAAAAGTGTTTCAAATATTAAAAATTAAAAAAGTTCCTATAAGAATCTAGAATATTCATAAAGTTAGGATTGTTTAGTATTATAATATTGTAGGATGGAAACATAAACGTTAGTTGTGTAATCAACTAGTGACAATGATGTTCAGATGTAATGTTTTCTATGATAAAGGAGCCATTTCAAAAGCTTCTAATAATAGATATGTGAAACTCATTTCTTTGTGAAAGTTAAGTTTGAAAAACTTATGTAACTTTTTTCTTCATGAAAGTTAAGTTTGAAAACTTATAAACAATAATCAAAGAGAAAAATAATAAATAATATAAATGGAAAATAGTTGTGGTGACAACTAAGGTTAGTCATATCTTTAAACTATATCCTAAAAACTAATATGTGTCTAGAAGATTAAAAAGAATTATCATGATAAAGTTTAAACATATTATTTTAACTATGATAGTAGATTAAAAGGCTATATATGAAGCCAATGTAAACTTAGTGGATCCATATTATTATAAGGCTTATTAAAGAGTTAATGGTAAAAGGCTTTTCTTTTCGTAATAGGTTTAAATCCCTTAATTTTAAACACTAATAATGAGAACCTAATTTTGAAGTAGCAACCTTTAATTATAAACTTTAAAACAAGTTATTGATGTATAGCTATTAACACTAGTTAATTAATTCTATACATTTGAAAATAGTGTTAACAAGGTATTAATCACATGTCTAACATAATGAGGACATAAAAGAAACCATACATTTATAAATAGATGGTGCTACTTTAACATGAGAATTGGGGTCTTTCTTGTTATTATAAGTAGTTTCTAGGCAAGTAATCGATGTAAGAAGTCACTATAGACAATTGTTTGCTAACCTTACTAACATGTAATCAATACAACTTCCTACATATTATGATGCAACTCTTTAAAGGAAGTGTAAATATTAAAATCATTTATAAAGGAAATGCAATTTATAATCAACCATTTAATTTCATAAATATCTAATCTAGCTATCTTAAAACTTACCTTAATGCTAACATTTTGAAGTGAGCTTGCTTCTAACTTATTTAGTAGCAATTAAATACCTAATAGAAAGCTCCTTATAAAAAGAAAAGAGGAAAGAGGAGTAAAGTGAGTTTCTTTGAAACTTAGTAAGTAGTCATTCTAATAAAAGTGAAGAAAATTAAATTCAAATTAAATTATAAAAAGAATTTAGTCATTTGTATTCCATGAGATACTAAGCTAACATATCTTTCATAAAGGAAGAAAAGTTTTCCCATACCTTGATATGGGGATAAATTAACATTGTATAGATTGAATTTAGCCTTACTTGTCAACCTTTTCAAAACATTTCAATAGTATATGCTTATGTGTTTATCGTAGAAATTTCCATAATTGATACTGAGATAACAATATTGTATTCAAATTTCATTCCACGTATGGTCAGTTTTATTCATATTTTCATATATTGCTTATACAAAAGTTACACTAGTAATAAAAATAATTTCATACATAATAATTAACCAAACCTCCTTATGACTCTTGATTATTTTTATCCCTTTACAAACTCCATCCGTATCCTTTTAGGGCCTATATTGTACTATCAAAATAGCCACATGGATTCATTGTAATAAGCCATAATATGTATATCATCATCCTTAATTTCATTAAAGCTTATTCAATGCATAATCTATCATAATAAACATAAATACCTTAACTAACATTTTTATCACTTTGTCACAAAAATAAAATAAATCCTTATATTCAAAAATGAGTAAATGCCTTAGCCAATATTTCATTATAAATGAGTCATAGCACAGGCATTCATATTCATAGATCTATATACATAAGCAATGCCATAAGTGATTTATTAATTCTAGGAATTCTTAGAATCTATGACTTCAAGATTTCATAACAGAGTAAACCAAATTACATAACTTTTTTTATGAAGATATTGTGAAAAGATATGACTATTTGCAACAATTACCTAGTAAGAAGTCATATTTATTCAATAATTATAAATAGATCTTTAGACTAAACTATTTTCACCACTTCAAATTGGAGAATTTTGAGTTTTAAGTTTGTTGTATCCTGAGGCATAAAAAACTTAGGAAAGTGTAATATATGCCTCAAAATATTTTGCTTCCTATTCCATAGTTGTTTCACTATTTCCTTCTTATTCCATCGTTCTTTACCATTTTCATGTCATTCCATCTCTCCATATATATTTTTTCTAACATAAAAAATTTAGAATCAAAACATAGACATTGGGTGTTTCTTGAGATTACGTTGAAGTAAGCCTAATAAATCGAACATGTAGTATTATACCCTAAAGTAATATTTTTAAAAAAATTATAATTATAAAATGCCTTGACATATTTATTTCAAAATTGATAATGATAGTTAAATTATATTTATCTATACTAAGTTAAAATAGGGATATTTAAATTTTTATTGAAAAAATATTATTATAATTCCATGTAATGAAAGTGTTATTAAAATATTTATATATATATTATTTATTAAAAAAAGTTAAGAATGCTGAATTTGTGATATATATGTATCAGTTTTGGTAACTAACTTTTACTTATAAATTTATAATAATACTTTAAAAATTCAGGGTATGATAAATTGTGATATATATGTGTCATTATGATTTAATAAAATGTTCTCCTAATATTATTAGGTTATTGAAACACTCAAAATGGATTTTAAAAAAAAATTAAAGAATGAGAGTTTTTAAGACAAATACGTTTTCTTTTAAATGAATCAAAGGCTAGGATTTATTAATATATGAAATGAAAGGTTGAGATTTGAGCTTATAGTGCATTGAGGAGCATCAGATTGAAATCCATAGCTTTTTCCCTTTTTTTTCCCTCTTCGTCTCTATTTTTCCTGATTTTCTTTCTCTCGCCCTCTCTTTTTTTTCTTCCTTTTTCCCAGTGGCTCTAACTTCTGATAGCTTCACTTGTTGTACCACCACCATTCTGATTCATTGCTCATGAGTTATCATCCCACGATAACAACACTCTATATTATGTGTAGCTATATGGTCTTGATTCGAAAATCTCTATATTATGGCTTATTTGATTTAAAAACCAATAATAGAAATATGAGAAGCTAATGGTCTAGAATATCATTATGTTATGATTTGGATTAGGAATTGTAATATTTGGGAAGACAATAAGAAATATTCATATACTTATAAATTATCATTATAAATTATGACAAAGGAAGAAAGTAAATATGAAAGTAAAATACTTGGAGACCCTCAGAGTAAATGGGTAATTACAGGTGAGTATATATCTTGCCAAAATTAAGGTTTTAATTAAATTTTCTATTTCTTCTGCATATAAGTATATAGCTATTCATGTTTGCAGTTTTTAGAAATTCAAAAGCTTTTATAGTCATTTAATTATAATTGTAATATATTGGATATTCTTGTATTTGGTAATATATAAAATTATCATTTATTGATATTTATTTGCTTGAAGTATCTAATAAGCATCTTATTTATGATTGATATCAATATTGATGAAATGCTGATAATTGGCCTTTAAATATTGTGATGATGATATAATGTGATTGTTATTATTTGTGGCATCTAGTAAATATGAAATTGTAAATGATAAATACATGGAAAATCCTTAGACACACATAAAGAATGTGGTACGATTGTTGAATTACATTATTATGATTATGTTTGTTGTTTGTTAAAGATTATGATATGGATTGTGTTATAAAGTGAGTGGATACTTGTGATCATTCTAAGAAGGCAAGGTGCTGTTATTGACTATTGTTATATGTCTTGGGAAATGATTTATGATGATAATTTAGTTACTTTGTATTGTAATTAGATTTTGATTATGATATGTAGAGCTTGATCTTTAATGTATAAAACTTATTGTGAACTATGTCACAAGAGACATTGAATCTAAGAAATATGATAAGGATGATGTTATGAAAATTTTTCAATAAAAAAGTAGGTAAAGTATAAAGTTAGCTTAGAATGAATAAGGATGGAAAAAGGTGGGTAGGGTATAAGGTGGACTTGGAAGTCAAAGGTGGATATGTTGTGTTGTGTTATGATATTAATATCTAGTTATCCTTGAATATTTTTGTTTAATGTAATTGTGAAGACTTAGTTGTAATTGAGCCTTGTTAGGCACTTGAGATTTTGATGACTACTTGGAATGGGTTATATATAATATGATAATGGTATTGTGTAAATTAAATATTTAAAGATATCATCAATTGTGATGTGAAATAAGGAATTAGAGTTATGTGCATGTAAATTTATCAACCCAAGAATTGATATTGTGTACTGTAGAATTCAGGATCTTGGTTTGTGATTAGTTTTTATTTTAATACTTACTTAGTATTTGATTATCTTAAATAATTGATCTTAAGTATAGTTGTAGTAGGTATATGATCACTAAGTTTTCATAACTCATTTCTTTTATTTTTAATATTTTTAGATTAAAATAAATGCATTAGATCCTCACTACATCTATGAAGAGTTAAAGACTATCTTGTTAGAAAATTATGACAATTGGATTAAGAAAAAAGATTAGTGGTATCTATGTAATTTAAATGTCAAAAATATTTAATTGCTATGTGTAAATTCGATGTTATATTTGTAAAAGTCCATAGGTTATATGATAGAGGGCACGTAGCCCTCAAAAAATTTCAAAAATAATAAAGACTTTTTTTTTTGTAAAGTCTATCATGAATTTTGAGTCACTATAAAAATAAAAAAACTTTTCGTTAGGTAGAATTAATATAAATAGTATTTAGGTTAGTGAAAAATGAGTAATGGGATTTACACTAGTCGCAATTAGGTTCGAGTTATGACAAGCAGCTACTTTAACTTTATCTTAGTCACTCTTTATCACTTTCTATATCATCGTCTTTACCAAACAATCAACCAATGCCATTAAGTTAATTTTTTAATCACCACTATCTTACCATTCTTTGTAACATTAGACAATGTTTACAACCAAAATCGATATTGTAATATTGCATCATAAACTCACCATTTTGCTTCTTTTAGTGAAACTAAATCTAGGTTAAGTGTGCCATTTTGATAGCTTTTTATTTGATGGTGGAAAGATGAAATATTTTATAAAATGTCATAAAATAGAGTCTTTGTAAATGACCTAATATTTAATATGAGTATGACTACACTGTTGAACTTCACTTTCCTGGAATTGTGCTTTTTGGAAAATTGCCGATTAACTTTTTCGATAACTTTACTCACTTACACACCTTTAGCTTTCATGCTAATACCTTGAATGATATGTTGCCTTTAGATCTTGTTATTTGCGTAAATCTTTAAAACTTTCATCGCAATAGAATTCTTGTCCAATTTTCCAAACTTAGGTTTGCTCAACATGTAATATTTGATGATCTTGCCCTAAATTCCTAAAATATTTCTTACATTTTGATCTTAAATGTTTTCTTTTTATTTTTTAAGCAATTTGATCAAAATCGAACAATGTTTAACTTTGGGGGGGTTAAAATAAAAAATTTTAAATTAGGAGAACTAAAATCATCCAATTTTACTTTTAAAGGCCTAAAATTATATTTGAACCTAATTTTTTATTATAAAATTACAAAGGGTATTTTTTTAACAAAACTTGAAAAAGTAATTTTTTTAATAAGATCAAAATTATCCATTAATTTAGTTAGCCTAGACGCTTATTTATCTTCCTATTAAATAACATTGAATTAAACAATCATTTTTTTGCATATGAAATTGAGCACAATTTTATAAAGAAATAGTTCACTTATTGGTCAATAATTGATGGACTCAGTAGAAGTAAATTGAGTCTCAAAGCATTCTAGTCTTGATAAAGGAACTCAAGTCCGATCTTTAATTGCATATTTGTTAGGATGTGTTTGCTACAAAAAAAAGGTATATGAATAATCAAGGTGTAAATCAAACAAAATAATTGCTTATTTAGAATCTTAAGAAGAAATGGAAACACTTAAGTATGAAATTTACAAGATATCCTTGCATGCTCGCTAAGCACACAATTATGTTTCCTAAATTAATAAAATATTATTATTTTATTAATTAAGAAATAATCAATTCTATGATTAATTCTCCTTGAATTGCTGCCAATATTTTATTAGGGAAGGCATAGAACTTGATTACCTATTGGACAAGTAAGAATTTCTCAAAATTCATGTGGAAATATTTCTATATATAAATGTATGGTTTTTCTTTTTAAATATTGGATTAACACCTAAATGTTGTAAATGAGCATTGTCATCCACTAATAAAGGTGGTAAACAATTAAAATAGATCAAATTTTAAGCTGTTTAAACTATTCAAACTCGCAGACCATTGTCCCTTTGACAACCTTATATGGTAAATACATTGATAAATAATTTGATGGTAAACCAAGAATTGGTCACTACGAAACACTGTCATTTTTCAAGCATCCTTGTTTCTAGCTTATGAAGGAAAGCATAGTACTCTTTTGCAACTACATATATAATAAGCGTGTTGATTGTTGATTTTGATGGTTTATAAGACAAATTTTAATCGAATTGAACATAACAAGTTCAAAAATAAAGGATTTGCTTTCAATCAATTTACAAGTTTTAATCATTATAAAATGAACATTTCAAGTATGTACAAGCATAGGTTGATAGGTTGATTTAATCGCTAAAAAAAAAGAAAAATGATTTCATAGTGAAAAATCAACAAGCATAATTTAACCACCTCAATAAGAAATGCAATAATGAAAAATGTCAATAAGGAAATGGATGATAAAAGATCTTTAATTACATTTAAGAAAAATTTGAAATTAAAATGCCCTAAATATACAAAGATAGACAAAATCTTGCCTTAAACAATATCCAAATTGAAAACAAAGAAGCAATACTAGATTAAGAAAGAAAAAATTGAAAGCAACATTTCACAATAATAAGATGAAGAGAAGGGTAAGAACTTGCTACAGTAGTAAGAATACGAGATAATGGTTGAGGTTGAATTTGGATAAATGGAAGTTTAAAAATTGTTAAAAAATAGTTAGATAGTCCAGATTAGACGTAAAAAATTGTGACTATAAGAGATCATTTGGTTTGCCTTGATAGCATAAAAAATTCTATTTTTCAAGAAATAGAAAAGAGATGCGTTATTTGATTAACCATTATTTTACAAATTAGGGGGAAATAGAATTTCTTGAAAAGTGTTACTTCCCACAAAGTATGCAAAGTTGCTTATCCACTTTGCTCTTAGTTAAGTTTTATTTCATATGTTGTTTATACATACAATGATAAAATTATTCTCATTAAATTTAATTAATAATAATTAAAATTTATTAATTTATATTATAATAATATTGAGGATCTAGTGATCATCTTATAAATACTTCTTAAAATATTTAAAATTGAATTAAATAAGATATAATAAGTTACTTTTTAAAAAGTATCATTTCTTATATATTAATAAAATAATTTTAAATATTTATTGAAAAGTTCACATAAAAAATTATTTTTTAAAAAATTTAATTTCTCAAAAAAATTATTTCTTATGTAAATTAAATTAATTTTAAAAATTATTGAATAAACAGTGGTTTAGCGGTGAAAATAAAGAAGTTGTATATTTCACATGATGTGTAGATTTGATTGATGGATGCCTTTGGAAATAATATAAATAAACAATTCATTGGGATTGTGCGTAAAACACTCAATTTACAGAATTCAACTCCATAATTCGGTCGGAAAAAGTTATAAACGGATGACGAAAATTATACCGAATTAAATCGATCTTAATCAAAATTTTACTCTCTTTTAAATTGTTTATGTTCTATAACTAATTTAAATCGTTTATTAATGCATCGGGTCGGTCGGTTTGTTGCGGATGGAATATTTTTGGACAACCCTACACGATACAAGGAATAACACTGATTAAAATCGGAGGGCCAAGGGGACACCGCGAGGAATAAATAGTCAACCATAGTCTTTGGAGAGGTCAAAATGGCCAAAACTGCTAAGTCCAGAGCTACCTCTGGAGGCTTGAAGGAGATGAATGCAAGGGTTTGGCTATACTCGATTCTCCTTACTCTGCAATATGGAGCTCAACCTTTGATCTCCAGGAACTTCATTAGGTTCTTTCTTTTCTCAGCGGATTTAAGTTTTGAATCTTTTGAGATTCAATTGCTTTGATTTTTTTCCTATCGTTTTTGCTGTTTTATCACTTATTCTCTGACGCAATTTCAATGAATTTTGGCCGCTATGCATGTCTGAAAGAATAGAAATGAATGCCGACCATTTATCATCGTATGTTCTTTTCTGGAAATGGGATTAGTTTTTATTTTTCCAGTTTCAATTGTCAATGCAACCGGGAAAATGTAGGGTTCATAATTACATACTGTTATAGTTTTATTAATGAGAAATTCTTATTATCTTATATAGATGGTGTTTCCAGGTTCCTTGTGGTATACTATACCGTGTATGATCATGCTTCGAGAAAATGTAGAGTTCATATATACTGTTATAGATTTATTAATGTGAAATGTATAGATGGTCTTTCCAGCTTCCTTGTGGTGTACCGTGTATGATCATATGCTTTGAGAGAGAAGGGAGATGGTTCAGTGGGGGAAGAGAGAGAGAATGGGGGTATGATTATGAATGCGGGAGTGCTTTCCCTGAGAAAAGAGTGAGACCTCCTTTTATAAGAAGAGAAGAATCAAGAATGGTTCAAGCAGTGGCAAGTGGGGACTCCCTTTCATGAATGAAAGGGGTATTATAAAATGAGTCCACTCTCGAGACCCATATCTGCCAAAGGTGAAAGAACAGTATTCGGATGATACATCATGCTCTAAGGACCTCTTCCATTTTTAGGTGCATGTGACCCTCCAATTTAGGGCATATGATATATTAATGTTTATAATAGCCGCTTATAACATTATAGGCATCGTACCAATTAATCTTTTAGATTGGATCTTTCTCATGACCCACTGAGTGACAGCTTTCCTTTACACCCTCGAGGTCAATTGTAGATAAATAAACGTTATGCAGTATTGTAGGACTTGTGGAAGTCACCTAGGGACAGATGGTGTATACAGGTAGTGTAGACTAAGTTAAATATTTCATTTTTGTATGCAAAAGAAATTAAATTAATAACAATGTCTCACCTACTTTCTTGTGATATCAATGAGGTGATTGGCATGGTCTTCATGACTTGTGAAGGCACTATTTATACAAGAATCTCTCATAATTGAAGGGGTTCTCGTAGGTTTGCACATTTTTTAAGCCATCTGTGATCTGGCAATTCAAGATATCTTATTTCAAAGCTGTCTAATCCCATCTTGTTAACAGGAATCAACAAATAATTATTTCCCATTTCATGTGTACATTGGTTCTTGGAAAGATTAGTTTGCGTACCAAAATCAAAAGCAGTGAGTGTTTTCAAAGTTGAAGGACTTGTAATAATCAGCAAGGGGTTGACTGAAGTAATTCGCTAGACTTGAGCAAGGCATAGTGAGGTCTAGAACATTGTTTTGTTTAACAGTGGGAGCCCTTGAAAGCCATGTCAACGGCACTAAGATTGCTGAGAAATTAATAATATGAACCGCATCGGGTTTTGTGAGAAATGATTTTCTCATAATGGAAGGAATCTCTAGTTCATGCATCTATTCTTTTATAGCTATACTGACTAATTTAATGATATGATGCTTAAATTTGAAGTAGAGCCTTTTCGTTCTTATTATCAATTGATCACATGCACATGGGGTGCAATTGGTTTTTTCTGAGAATGGATTTGATTGTTCTGCCATCTAATTCTTCTTGGTTGGAACTCCTTATTGGTGATACTGCTATTGTTAAAGATTGTGCTTTTACGTGTTCACTCCACATAGAAAAAGGCTTTTGTGTATGTAATTGATGAAGTTTAAAATCTTCAAGTCACTTCACTGTATCTTAAGCTATTAACAGTATCTGATTAGTTAAGGGACTCAAAAATGTGTCTAATCAATTCAATTTTCCCTCTTCCCACAGACGAGAAGTTATTGTGACTTCATCTGTTCTGACCTGTGAAATTGCAAAGGTATCTCCTGAATTACGTTGTGTTGATGAGAGCACATTACCTTGAACCGTCTCTGTTTTTTCTTGGTAAAAATTCAGTGATCTTATAATATGCCTCTTAGGTTATATGTGCAGTGATTTTCATGGCAAAAGGTGGTAGTTTAAAAAAAGTGTACAAGGAGTGGACTTTGATTGGTGCATTGGCTGCATCAGGGCTTCCTGCAGCTATATACGCACTTCAAAATAGTTTGTTGCAAGTTTCTTACAAGAATCTTGACTCCCTCACGTTCTCAATGCTGAATCAGACAAAAATATTCTTCACAGCATTCTTTACTTATTTCATACTAAGGTAAGTTCCTAATATAACCATCCTTAATATTTGTGTTGAAGTGACACTGTTATCATTCTGGGCCAGTCATGTGTAAGTATGTTTATCTCGATGTGCAGTTCATTCTTTTCTTTTCTTTTTTGCTTTATTTATTTATTATTAATTTTTTTTTTTTGGGGGGGGGGGGTGTTGTCAGGATTCTGAGGGATATGGAAAGCACCCAATAATTAAATGCTTAGATTCTTCATAGTATTTTTGAAGGAGATATCCAGCATTCCAACTTCTGTTATGATTGTCGAGTATATTAGTTGGATTCTTTGTTTCTTATTTGGTAATTATTACCATAAATCCCTTGATCAAGAAACAGTATCTTTGCCTAATGCAGTATGGTGGTCAAATGCTTTGTTCATATGTTAGCTGTTGCGCATTTCAGAATGAGATTATGTTCTTAATATTGAACAAAAACTTCAGCTTCCCCCCACTCTAGGATTCTACTTTATTGCTTTGAACTTAACATCATGATAAACAATTCTTTCTTTAGATGGAGCTGAGTGTACTGGCATCTAATAATAGTTCATACAGGCAGAAGCAATCGATTCAGCAAATTGGGGCCCTGTTCCTGTTGATAGTTGCGGCTGTTCTTTTAAGCATTGGCGAAGGTTCTAGCAAAGGTTCTACCAGTGTTAATTCTGATCAGATTTTATTCTATGGAATTGTTCCGGTTTTAGCTGCTTCTGTACTCTCTGGATTGGCTTCTGCCTTCTGTCAGTGGGCCTCTCAGGTTACCTTGACTTCAAAGTTTTTATTCTGACTTGGAACTCAAAAGTTTTCATAATATTTCATCATTCTACTGACTTATTCTATCGCAGGTTAAGAAGCACTCATCATACTTGATGACTATAGAAATGTCCATTGTTGGAAGTCTATGCTTGCTTATCAGTACTCTCAAATCTCCAGATGGGAAAGCTATTAGACAACATGGGTTCTTTTATGGTTGGACTCCTCTAACTCTGGTAATGTTCTTATTGGTATTTGATGATGGTAATGCTGTACTCACAACGTCCCAAGCTTTTGTGCGTACAACATGTCACAAAACTATCAAATAGGTTTAGTGCGTGAAGTCTTCAAATCCCCCTGGGGCCAAGTAGGTGTGTATAGTTTAAAAGTGTATTTGGTTGGATGAAATTGAATTGGAAAGGAATAGGAGAGGGAATGTTCAAAAAGTTTGTTTGATATGTACTATGGAATAGAAATAACCATTTCATCAAATGATGAAATCTCCATTTTCTAGCAAAGATGACAGAATGAGCAATTCCATCATTTATGAGATAGTCTTTTTTACAGGCATATCCCTCATTTTTCATATATTATAATATTACCCTTTATTAATATATAATAAAAAATATTGACATTTGAATATTTCTCTATTAAAATATTTTAATAATTATATTTTTAAAAATTAATTTTGAAATAGGATTTTTTGTATACTTTACAAAAACTATTTAATACAAAAATTTAGTAAATTTGAATTTTTATGCTTCTATTATAGAAAAATTTTTAATTATAATTTTGATTATAAAATTTTAATTATGGTAATTTTTATTATTAATCATTTTATATATTTTAATACTATTAAATTATTTAATAAGATGTTTATTATTTTTATAATTAGATTATTATTATCATTAATTACACTCTTTCTACTTCATTCCTATAATATTTTGTTGTACTAAATATAAAAATAAAATGAAATACTTACTCCATTCCTTATTATACTACATATAATTATGAAATAGTCATGTCATTCCATTCCCATTCTATTTTATTCTATGATACCAAACGTAACATAAAAGTTTGACTCCAAAACTTTCTTGTGGTCAGTAAAGGTTTCTGTCGATTTTATCAATATGAAAGAGGTTTGCCCATTTATAGGTGTTGTTAAAGTACCTCAACTTCAAACAAGTTTCATATTGCTTTTGTTTCATTCTCAGATCCCAGTAATTTTGAATGCCCTTGGTGGAATTCTAGTTGGTCTTGTTACAAGCCAGGCAGGTGGTGTCAGAAAGGTACGTTTGACTCCATGAACTAAGCTAGTTACCAGAAAGTTAAGTCTGGGATGCATTGTCCAAGAATAAAAAGCGATCAGATGGTGTTTGATTCTTATTGTTATTTACCTTATAGATCAGCTATTTATTTGGAAGAAATGGATTTTTGGTTTCTGAATTCTAGTGCCTCTCACTATATTATTATGGTTTTATACGCCGTTTGGGATAGAAGCCGTTCCTGAAATTTACGATGGGACACATAAGCGCAGCTTAAACTGGTAATTCTAGACATATTTTTGTATGGAAACCCTAAGAAAGTAATATTGGTGCTGGGTAACTCAAAAAAGACCGAGCAACTTAGGAATTGGCAGACATATTGACATCGTTGTGATTTGGAGTTTGGATTCTGGAACATGATTTTACAGGAATAATAAGGAGAAAACTTCTCTGCGTATTGAGTTTGTTGAATGTGGGCACTAAACTGTGGCATTTTTTCTGACGTGGTTGCAGGGATTTGTTATTGTATCTGCACTTCTTGTTACGGCATTGCTGCAGTTCATTTTTGAAGGAAAACCTCCATCCTTCTATTGTCTAGTGGCTCTTCCTCTTGTGGTTAGTAGTATTTCAATATACCAGAAATACCCATACCAGCTTAAGAAGAAGGAATTATAAAACATCACTGCTATACGATGGCTTATCCCATTAACTCCCAACCGATGCATCTTTAGTTTTACTTAGGATATATGCATCTTGTAAGTGATAGATTGCAGGCATTTTTTTGCGAAGTCTACTTGAATTGCATTTCTCTTAACAGCTAATGCGATTAGGATGTTGCCAGAGCTTGCTTTATGGCATTGACGAATTTGTGAACGAGGACTAAATTTTGGTTCGGATTTAAATTTGACCCATTTTTCATGTAAATTATATTTATACTATCAATCATTCATATGTTATGCTAATAAAAAATGGTAAAACTTCTACTGTTGATAAAAATTCTTAACTATTTAGACTTTTTTTAATAACGTTTTTTTTTAATTCACTGATTGTATAAAATATTTTATATTGGCAGTTTGATTAAATTTAAACTCAGTCTGGTTTCCTGTCCATTGTTTTTCCCTTTAATTAAAGAAAATTATTTTCTTAAATTATCTTCTATTTGTACAGGAATTCCTTAATTTATTTACTCACTATAGTTTTTTAAAATGTGAATACTTATCAATAAAAAATCTTTGAACATAATTATTTTTAAAAACTTCTCAGTTTTAAAATTTAATTAATTTGAAAATCTTGAACTCATTTTATGTTTAAATTGTTTATGTTTTATATTTAATATTATTTGTGATGATAGATTACTTTTAATATTTTAAAATTATGAAATTTTATAAATTCTTACATACACACACATATATCAAAATGAATTACACGAATCACGTACTTAGTGTATTAGCTAAACTTATTCCCCACCAATTGAAACATATCCCATATTCATATCATGTACTATACTGTGAATTAAATAACAAATTCAAGTAGAGAGCCTTTAACTTAAATGACACTCAATGTTCTTTAAAGGTTGTGTATTTTTTATTACATTCAGAGTTTGATTCTTGATCTTTGGATGTGTGCATCTAGTTGTTTAACTACTCTTATGATTACAAAAAAAAAATAATAACATTCATCCATCATTTCCTTTGTCATCCCTTCTCCCTCTCTTTCCTCTCATTTCATTTCTATAAATGTATTACAAGTTATATGGATCAAGCATTTTAACAATTATGGGAATTAGTAGATATGATTATCAATTTTAGATAAAATTATATCAATATATTTAACTTTATAAAGAAATAAACATGAAAAAGAGGGATTTAAATATTATTCCTTGGATTTTTTTTAAAAGCTTTTTTTATTTATTGAAATATTTATTGACTCTTATCTTAATAAAATTTTAATAATGAGATAATTATTGTACAATTTAACCATAATGATAATTTTTATGTGTAATGATTTTTTTTAATAAAAAAAATTTCCTTATATGCCAAAAAGATAAAATATTTTTTGTTATATTGCCAAACCACAAAAAATGAATTTAGTTCCTTAAAATATATTTTCATAAAAAAGTAATTTGTGTAAAATTTTATGTTTCGTGAAAATAGATAAAACCTTGAAAAGGGGTTATTTTTGAATCAGCTTGTCTGTGCTTTAATGCTTTGTTTGGATTGGAGAGAAGTGAGAGAAGAAAGAAATTAGGAGAGAAAGAAGCTGGGGGGAAGAAGTGAGAGGAGAGAAAAAATTTATTTTGTATTATTTGGAAAAGGGAGAAGTTAGGAGAGAAAGAAATTAGAAGAGAAGTGATTTCATTTGTTTGGACATGGAGAAATTAGGAGAGAAGGAAGTTGTATTTGTATGAAATGATTATTGTACCTTTATGTGTAAAAGATAAAGATAAATATATATTTTAAAAAGATGAATTCTAAAAAAATACAATTTTAATTTCTAAAATAAAATTCAAATTAGAAATAAATCAAAAATTAAATATTTTTTAAAATATCTAAAAAAATTCATACAATATTCCATAATTAGGTATTTTCCTTTTTAAAAAATATTAAATTTCAAAATGTGTAAAAAAAAAAAAAAAGGGTTGCAATTCATAATGCTTGGCGTGATGTAGTGATATATACAATACAAAGAAAAATTTTGTATTTATTACAATAAAGTTTTTGTTTATATTAAAATTTTATGAATATTACAATAAAGTTTTGTGATTAATATAATTTAATTAATAAAAATATAATTATATAAAGTTCATTTAATTATATTTAATAATAGTCATATATTTATATTGAATTAAATTTATAAAAGCTAACAATGAAAGAATATATACAAACATGTAAATATAAAGAATTCAAATTTGGTTGCTTAGTGAAAGTATGTTGAATTTTAAATTAATGAATTCTAAAAATATAATTAATATAATCAATATAAAAGATAAAGATAGATGTATTGTTTAAAATAATGAATTCTAAAAATATAATTGATAAAACTTTAAAATAGAACTCGAAGTAAAAATTTATCATAAATAAAATATTTCTTAAAATATCTAAAAAAAAATACATAAAAGTTCTATTTCCATAATTAGGTATTTCTCATTAAATAAATTTCAAATTTCATAATCTGCACAAAAAAGGGGGCTGCTGTAGTGTTGCATTTTCATGTCTGCAAATAAATTTATTTCTCATTAAATAATTTGTGATGCTCCTATAGTGTTGCATTTCCATGTTTGAAAACAAATTTATGTACTATTAACTACCATGAAATGAAATTTTAATTTATTGCTTTGCAATTCTAATTTTACATATTATTAATAAATTTGTATAAAATAGATTTCATAATCTTTCAAATTCACACTAATTATAATTTTTATTTTACAAGACAAATGTCCAAGTAATGAGCTCTTCCTCACATATTACATAAACCTTAACTGAAAATTATGTTCGAATTTATCACCAAAGACAATCATACAATATTAAACAGATAATTTTAAACTATTATATAAAGAAAATTATAATATTTAAAAATTTTAAAATTGATAAATAAGGTATATATTATTAAACTGATAAATAGGGGATATATTTAAATTAATATCTAACACTAAATACAATGGTGTAACATTAAACTAATAAACAAGGTATATATTATTTATATTAATAATTGAAAAATAATATTTAAAAAATTAAAAATTAAAAAATTATATTATTTATATTAAAAATAAAAAATTTTAAATTAAAAAAAATAACCTAGGTTGGGTATCTAATAATTTTAGGCCGTCATCAGGCCAAATTGGATCTGATCTGGGTGACTCAGATATTGGAAACCCAGATTGAGGCTAGCAAATTTGTGGGTTGAGCCTTTGGATTTCCCTTTAGCGGTCGTCTGGACACACTTCGTCGCTGGTATATCTTGTCCTCAGTGGTGGCATTTTCTTCCACCCGAGTAACAATATTTGAATCGAAGGCCTCTTTCATTCACAGAGATAGAAATGACAACAGGGGGAGAGCACATTATACAGCCATTCTTGCCTCTACCAACTAGTTTGCGGTAGTGAAGTTGAGCCGCTACAATCGTCGATTGCGGGACTTCGGCGAAGCTGAGCTTAGATGGATCGCGCCATCTGGAGCACTAGAAAGCAATAAAGGAAGCAACAGACAGTTTGAACTGAGAAGAAAGAAAAAAGGAAGGCGTGGCAATAGGATATGAGAGAAGGAGGAGGTGAGGGTATTGTGTGGAAAGACTAAAAAATTGCCCGAATCTCTTCTCTTTTTTTCCCACTTTTGGAGAGAAATTTGATGATGGGTCCTATAGTACTTTTTAGCCCCAGATTTCTTTCTTCTCCTATTTTTGTCCACACATCTAAATGGGTGAAATTAACTATTTCTCCCCCAACTTCTCCCCCACTTCTTCCCCCCATTTCTACCATTCCAAACACATTATAAATGAAATATTGCTTAATACTATTGTGCCTATGATTCAAGGAGTAGAAGGTTTAATTCTTAGTTTAGAGGTTGGTTATTGGGAAAGCATGGAATCCACCACTAACAGTTTGTTTGAGGGAATATCCCTATTCCCTAGTCACCAACAGTTTTATGAAAGTATAAAATATAAAGTTTCCCTCCAATATTTTTTTCCAACATGCCCATCACCTTTGATAACTTGGGAATGTGTAAAATATTCTGTTTATTTATTGCTCTTGCTCTTCGAGTCCCTTTTCTAGTCTCCCTATTCAAAAATATATATATTTTTAACTTTCCTTAATTTTAAATAAAGTTACTTAGACCTTCCACGTAGCTATAAAAGCAACCTAAAATTCCAATTAAGTGAATTTGTCTAAAATATTCTTCAATATTCTTATATCCTTTTTATTTTTTAACTTTATAATTGATAAATTAAAAAATAATTTATTTAATTTTTTTTGGTCTAAAATTCTTAACATTTTGCTATTTACCTTTTTCTCTACTTCAAACAAATCGGTTGGCAATCATTCAGGATGCAAACTTCAATTAGTATTGTTAATATTAATTATTGATTAAATGATCCAATTTTTTTTTAATTTTTCTCACTCCTTTTCATCACCATTATTATTATTGCATATTCTTCCTATGATATTTTGTATTAACATTGCATTTTGTGCTATATTTGTTGGACTTCCTCCTTTAAATTTTATGATTTTTTCGTTGATTTTGGTTAAAGTAGCATAGGTTTGCTTTGGGTTCATTATTCCGTTTGTTCTTGACTGAAGCACCTTTTAGCTTCTTCAAACTTGATAAGGACATCATTGTGTAACAGTTAGAGAATATACACAGAAGAAAATCAATATCAATAAATAGGGGAGAAGCAAATTGGAGTCATGATAAAAAAAACAAAAAGAAAATTTTGTGGAGTTTACCAATTGAAAAAAATGTGATGCTGCTACAACAATTATGGTGATCCTAAAAGGGTAAAAGTGATATTTGAGAGTTTACATTTATATTTATCACTAAGGACTCTTTTAATAGAAAATGCATAACCCATTTAAAGTGGAATTATATGTGGCACAAATTTTGATTGGTGACAAGGTTTGTGTAGGTTACCTTTATTATTCTTTTGCAAGTTTGTGACGAGAACTCTCGCAATTTTACGCACATCATTTTCAAATTGCAAAAAACTCAAAATCAGTTGTTAAAACCAAGCATTACTTTTAACCTTTCCGTCAAATTTTAAAAAAGAATGGATAACTAACACTAAAGCTTTTGTGTTGGAGTTTCTTGTAATTTCCTTTCCGTAGAACTTCAACTTGATGAGTGTGGGGATTTTTTAAAATGCCTTGAATTTATAATACTTCTCGATGGAGCTTGACGACGGTATAAGTTTTTTATCTCATAATGGACAAGTTTTCATTTGGAATAAAGTAATAGAATAGGACAAGTTTTCACTTGTATTGACAATAAAAAGTAATAGTGTTTTTTTATTACAGTGAATTACAATGAGGTGCCGTTTTGTGCACTTTATTTCAAAAAGGCAGTAACACTAGATTTTTTTTAAATAGGTTCTGATTTTATGATTTATAAATGTTATATACCAAAATTATCCTTTTTTTAATTATGAGAATGCGATTGTGAATTAAAAACTTTAAAAAGTTATAAATCCATTATTAGTTAATTAATTTTTTACATATAACCACTCATTTTCAATCGTCTTCATATGATTTTTTAACAAAAAATAAGAAAATGTGGGTTTGACAAAGTCCACTTGGTCAAAAATATGTAAATTGAGTTTAAAACTTTGAATGACCATAGTTTTGTGCCTAGATGTCTATTTTAAGTAATTTTTTTATTTTATGTAATTTTTCGATATCTACGTTCTTGTAAAAGCCAAAAGCATTTTGCTAGCTTTGGTTTGGTAAAAAAAAAAAGTCTTTTTCAATAATTTTTTTTCATTTTCTTATTATTTTTTTAACTTTAATCTTATTTTTATCAAGTCAAATTCATTAGAATTCTACATTAAACTTTTACTCCTTAAGTCTTTTGATAGCTAGTAGTGTCACAATAATTTTCTTAACAAATAAAATATTAATAAAATACTAAAGAATGATATATTAGTATTTGTAGACTAAATAGCAATATATTACTATTTCATTTTAAAACAGTAATACTAACTAAAAATCTCAAATAAATAGATAAATCAAGTCTAATTAACAACCAAACTGCTAAATAATAACATGTTACTGTCTTTTTTTAGATAATAATATGTTACTATAATTAAGTCTAATTAATAATAAAATTTTCAAATAATAGTATATTATTATCTTTTTTCTAGACAGTAATATGTTACTATTTCGTTCAAAGTGTAATTAATAACTAAACTATTAAAGAAGAGAATGTTACTGTTTTGTTCTAAAATAATAACATTAAGTAAAATTTTTAAATAAATAGATAATAGCATATTATTGTTTATTTTTTAGATAGTAACATATTATTATTTCGTTCCAAAATAATAATACCAATAAAAAAATTTGAAATAAGTGGATAAATTAAGTTTAATTAATAATAAAATTATCAAATAAGAAGATGTTACTGTTTGTTCTCTAAATAGTAATATATTATTATTTCGTTCTAAAACAGTAACATTAAGTAAAAATTTTAAATAAATGGATAATAGCATGTTACTATTTGTTCCCTATTACAAAGTTACCATGTTATTGTTTGTTCTCTAAACAGTAACATATTATTATTTCATTCTAAAAACAATAACATTAAGTAAAAAATTTTAAATAAATAGATAATAATATATTATTGTTTATTCCCTAGACAATAACATATCACTATTTTGTTCTAAAACTGTAACACCAACAAAAAAATCTAAATAAATGGATAAATTAAGTCTAATTAACAACCAAATTATCAAATAATGGTATGTTATTGTTTCGTTCCAAAACAATAACACCAAGTAAAAAATTCAAATAAATGAATAATAACATATTACTATTTGTTCTCTAGATAATAATATATTACTGTTTCGTTCTAAAATAGTAACACCAACCAAAAATCCTAAACAAATGAATAAATCAAGTCAATTAATAACATGTCTGTTCTTTAGAAAGTAACATATTATTGTTTTGTTCTAGAACAGTAATACCAACAAAAAACTTTAAATAAATGAATAAATTAAGTCTAATTAACAATCAAATTATCAAATAATAGCATGTTACTGTTTCATTTCAAAACAGTAACACCAAGCAAAAATCCCAAATAAATTGATAATAAGATATTACTATTTATCCTCTAGACAGTAATATATTACTGTTTCGTTTCAAAATAGTAACACTAGCCAAAAAACCTCAAATAAATGAATAAATCAAGTTAATTAAACAACATGTTTGTTCTTTAGACAGTAACATGTTACTATTTCGTTCTAAGTTTAATTAAAAACTAAACTGCCAAATAATAATATGTTATTCTTTCATTCCAAAATAGTAACAACCAAGCAAAAATTTTAAATAAATGGATAAATCAAATTTAATTAATAACCAAATTGTCAAATAATAGTATGTTATTATCTATTCTCTAGACAGTAACATGTTACTGTTTCATTCCAAAATAGTAATATCAAGTAAAAAATTTTAAATAAATAAATAATAGTATGTTACTATTTATTTTTCTAAAGAGTAATATGTTATTATTTTTATTCCAAAATAGTAACACCAACTAAAAACTCTAAATAAATGGATAAATTAAGTTAATTAATAATAAATTTATCAAATAATAGTATATTACTATTTTATTTTTTAAATAATAACATGTTTACTGTTTCGGTTCTAAAATAGTAATAACTAAGTAAAAATTTTAAATAAATGAATAATGGCATGTTAGTATTTATTTTTTAAATAGTAACATGTTACTGTTTCATTCTAAAATAGTAACACCAAATTTTAATTTTTATAAATTTTTAATCATTTATTCTTAATTTATATTAAATTTACTTGACTGGGGCTGCATGGTGATGGAATGCAATTTCTATGTTTCTATTTTTGTGCTTTTATTTTTTTACGGAATGCGCTTCAAGTATACCATTTTGAATTTATGATCATTTTAGTAAATCACATTCGGCAGGTGCACTTAAATGAGAAAGGAGTCTGCTTGGGGTACCTTGTTAAAATAAATTGTTACAATTGGTATCAGCTTGATTTTTTCTCTTTTTATTATGTAGCAATATATTTTTTAACTTAAATTATTTAAATTAATTATATATAATTTTATACATATAATTATAATATTTTGATGATTATGTTTGATTTTGCGATATTTAAATTTAAATTTAAATTTTTTTCTTATTTTTTAGTATTTAATATTATTTAATAATTATATATAAAATTATAACTCTTAATTTTAATATTTATATTTTTTAATTTCTTTTATTTTTATTATTTTCTACAAGTTCCTGTAAGGTTTCATTGCCTCGAGGGGCATAGGATGAGACAAAACCATTTTTTTTTCCCAATCATGGGGCGCGGGATAAGCAATGTTTTATTTCCGATTATGAGACATAAAATAGAAAAAAAGGATGATTTGCTATTACTCCGCTCCATTGCTATCCCAAAATTTTCTTTGTAAAACAAAGAGAGAGGCCATTTTAAAGCGGATCGCTCCCAGGACCTCTTTCATGGTTACCCAGCCCAATCCAATATGACAACTCCCGATTCCATAGAGCAACCCGCGCCATTTCCATCTCCATTCCTGAAACTTCTCCAGGCAGGAGGTTCAAGACCAACAGCTGCTGAGTGGAAGAGAAACAGAATAAGTTATGGGAAGCAGATTGGCAAGGAGAGTCGTACAATTTGCCAAACTTACCCATCAAGCTCCTTATGCCAAGTTCCTTCACCAATATTAAAGAAATTGCACTAAAAAACCATTCCCTCTGCTTCCAAAATCGAAATCAAGCGTGTTTTAGAGTCTCTCTATGGCTTCGAGGTCGAAAAGGGTTCGCACGTTAAACATGGGGGGAAAGAAGAAGAAGCGTGGTGGTTTATTGATTGCAAAACCCGATTACAAAAAAGCATATGTAACCCTAAGGTACCCGCTTTCGATCTCGCCAGAGCTTTACCCGATTCGTTTGATCGAGGAGGACAAGAAGCAGATGACCAAGCAGTCGAAATCAAGCGTTTGTTGAAGAAGGCGAAGCCAAAAGGCATTGGCTTGATGCGAAGGAAGGTGAGCAGCTTAAGCTCGAGAAGGAGTTATATAAAGAGGGGGAAATCGCCATGGCGGCGCTGTTGGCGGAGACCGTTCTGATGATGCTGCCAAGTTTCCCTGGAGCAGCATGAGGTTCTGGTACTTTTAGGTAGTTTAGGGGAGTTATTGTATTAAATATTTTGATATGGGATTTAACATTTTTTTACTTCTTTCTGCTTGTATACATTTTCTCTGGTGAGTAAGCATGCAAAACTTATGATTGCTCAGATTTTTTCTGGAATTTATCCATTAACGATTTTTTTGTTATGCTTTAAGGAGTAAACTTTTGAGAAGTTGCATTGAGGTGCAGGGCAAAACACAAGCAAGCGGTAATAATTTAAAAACCATGCTTAGTGGAGATGCAAAATCTCTAGTATTATATGCTCTTAAGATGTCACCTGCACAAAGGAAACTTCCGGAAATTATGCAGACAATGCTTGTTCTAAGAACAGCTGTTCTTGCATTATCAACTTGTTGTCAGTTTTTTTGAACCCAGACATAGTAAATGTAGGTTTTATATCATTGTAATCTATTAATTTATATCTTCTTTCCAAATTTTGCACATAAAAAGTGTTTAGTTGTATTATTTTGCCACAATAAAAATTTTAGGATATGGAGAGCCTTCTTCCAAAGTTGGCTTTACTTTCTGATGGGGCTTGGAGACTTTTGGTTTATCATGTCCATCTCCATCTCCAGTTTTCATCATCATTTGGTTTTACATGGAACGAGTTTTAAATCTTTCGCCAACCAGAAGTCCATCTTGATGCCTGCTTTGGTTTTGCTGCTTAAGTGTTCATAGTCCCTTTGCAACTCGGAGTAATCACTCTGCATTTCTGCCATCTTGGATTTTATATTGTCCAGTTCTGCTTTGAGTGTTTTGAATATCTTCATTTGCAGATGATTGGTTTCCATCATGTTCAGAGTTATTCCCATGTGGTGCTGAGTCTTTTTCTTGCATTGCTGCCCTCATCTTTATCTGTTCTGAAAATAAAAACCTGCAAGCCTCGTTTACTTTTGCTCGAGTTATGTGTTAAACTGAATCACCAAAATGGGTGCTAAGATTGCCAAGTAATCTATCTTATTTGTCTTCTATAAAAATTTTCGTCTGCACATTATGTACTTTAACACCATTATTTGTTTGTGCCACTGCACAGATGTAAGCATTTTTTCTTATGTCATAAAAATTTGTAAATGCTCGAGAGTTCCAGTATGAACAACCTAGAAAGCTTGTAGGTATTTTTTGAACACTTATCATTTTACGTATGAAATTGAAATTGCTGGAAAAATTAGGTTTATAGAGTTAAAAGGAACCTTACCGGACAATAGTTCGAAAGCGGTAATCTATCATTTTGAGCGGCATGCATGCAAGCATCAAGTGAGAGTTTCTCACAGTTCATTAATTTGCAAAGCCTCCTAAGGTCATGCTCAGCTATCCCTGGGTGAGTCTGGAAAGAAAAGCTTATCATCAGCATGGTTTAGAGCATTAATCCCACTACAAATACCTAAAAATGGAAAATAAAAAAATACCAGAAAAGAAGGATAAATATAAAACCTTTAGGTAGGTGTCTATGGCTCTATATAGACATCAATCACATGATCGTGAATTTTCCGGCAGCAATTCTGCCAAAACTTGGAACTTGGTGATTGGGAGATTTGGGTCTTTTGCAATCTCGACTAGGTAATTGTCCAAGAGCCTACTAATGTTGAATCTTCGGGGCTTTAGTTGTTTCTCCATCTGTTGGTGTTCATGTATTAAGTAGTATTCCACAATCCTTTGCACCACGTCTATATCATGTGTTGTACATTCCTCAGGTGAATTGGGCAGGCTACTGATACGAAAAATGGAAATTACCCATTATTGCAATTCCTTTTTGTTCTCGTTTTCCTTTTTGCTTAGGGGTTAGGGGTGTTGGATTTAAGAGGACTGATGCCAATCACAATGTGTGAAAATATTAAAATGTTAATAGGGCACTCACCTCATTTGGTTCCCATGATCTCCATTTTGATATCTTGGAATCAAAAGGTCATTTACCTCAGCATCTTCCAGCATCATCCCCACTCTCTTTTCAAGGTCCGAACAGAGAGCTGATGATGCAGAATACATCATGGCCATCTTTAACATCTGCAAGGAAAACTTACAAGGGACAGCTTCTCGTTGAGGAGGAAATTATGGTTACTAGGCTTTCATAATTGCCTTGTGCTCCTTGGTATGACCAATGCTTTCTTTTCCGCAGTCCACCTATAACACTGAACTGTAGGTTGTGCTTTCCATGGTCACATCCTCTTATCCCTTCTAACTCTGCATTCCTTTCTGGCAGCCATCGCCTGGCATAGTGCATGATACATTTACCTATGGTCTCTGGTTTGATTCCCTTAGCTCTTATTGCTGCAATAATTCGCAAGAAATGATCAATGCGAAGGGTAGCTACATCATCTAACCACCAGCTATCTTGATTAGCTGATGCATCTGCAGTTGTAATGCTGTCTTTAAGTGCCTTCCAGGCAATAGAGTCACAGCATCTTCTGACAATTTGGAGATTTTCAGCCCATGGGTATAGAGCTTCACTAGATTTCAGAACATTGATAGTGTCCTTCCATGAAGAAAGGACAACAAATGTGAGGAAAGCTTCAGTCTTGGAAATGAGATTCCCATCTTCTAGTTCTTCTGTCATCTCTAGGAATTCTGATGCACATCTGAGTGCAGCTATGTTGTTTGGGTTCAAGTCTATAGGGAGGCCATAGCAGAATTTTAAAATGATCTCAAATATCTCAGATCCACCCGGAAGGTTTTCCAGCTTGACGTCATACCCAGAATTTGATAGCGAGGGTTGTATTTCCAACCGTCCTATGTAGCCGCATTTTGATATCAAGGGATACTGTTTCAGAAAAAGTAGCCAACGTATGGAAATGATTATTTCTATTAATTGACCAGGTTAAAAATAATACGCCTTGGCTAATTCCCCTCCCCAAAAACAAAGACACACGTACACGCCTAGGAATATAAAGGAAATATGGAGTTTGGTGTTTATCTGGCTGTTGTTTGAATGCCTTGTATGAAGCGTTATTCTCTGCTTATGTTACTCTCAGAGTTTACTCATGGAGTAATGTAATGTACCTTGTGAACATTATAGGTCTTTTCCTGAACTCGAACGGACAAGTCTGTGGGGATTTGAGGAGTGATAAACCTGCATGAACGGAGACAAAGGCAAAAAAGTAATTGAAGTGAGCACAGGGAGAGGTGGAGAAAAAATGGAATGAGGTTACATTCTAGCTGCGTAATCTAGAACGGAGTCCTATGTCTTAAGGGTACCATGAGTGTTCGTTTTTGGAGCTGTCTGCTACTGTGATGAGTTTGCTGGGGATTACCATACTTTTGTCTGAAACTTGATCAGTGGCATTGGGGTCTTGTTGAAGGGACTTCTTCATGGTGATTCTCTACTGCAGTCACATTATGGTCGAAATCTAACTTTCGTGGAATAAATGGTATAAGAGATCTTAGTTGTATTCTAAATTAATGCTGAGAAGCGAGTCTGTGGCCAGTGTACGAGTATAGTAAACATGGTTGGGGGGCTGCTCCTTTCCTCTTAAAGTCTATCTACTTTCACAAAATTCCATTATGATATATATAGAAACTATCTCAAATGTTGATTTGGGCCACGATTTGGCCCTCTTCGAACGTGCAAAACGTGGACTGGACCTATCTGCAACTAAGCACCTTAGATCGATGGGCATCCGTGTTCGTATTTGTCATAGGAGGTGTCGTCCAAGTGAATTTTTTTTAGCTCCTTATTTGAAATCATAAAAAAAAGAATTTAATTCATCTAAATTTAAATTCATGAGCAAATTTATATATGAATTTGAATTTAAATTGAGAGTGATTTAATGTTTTCATTTTGAAAAGATGTTGACTTTTTCACATCCATCTTCCAAAGATAAATATTCACAATTTCATCATTCGGTGTATCAATTTGATGCAACGGGATCACATTGTTAGTCAACCTATTAAATGGATAATGAAAAGGCTTATATGGCCAAAAAGAATTGCTACCTTGACATTAAATGATAACATGGAAAAATACACCTTAAACATTGGTACAAAGAGAAAAGATATTTTTTTTTTGCCAAATAAGATACTGAAAAAAGATATGTAAAACAATATTATTTTTTCTCTTGGCAATACAAATATACAATGCAATCTGGGGTTCCATCTTCATTTATTTTCTGCTCTTATTTGAAAAAATAACCCTTAATTCTTTATTTCTTTAATGTTAATTTTTCTTTAGATTAAAAAATATAATTATGTTGGCACTTCAGTAATTTAGTGACACTTGACATTATTTCATAAGCTTCATTTCTTTACATGTTTGGGGTTTGGATTAAGGGTATAAATAGATTAGGTCTTGTTAGGTTTTGTTCTAAATAAGTTAGATCTACTTTTTAAACTAATAATCTAAACTTGACTTATTATCTTATATAAGATCAAAATTCAAATTCGATTTAATCTATTAAAGAAATACGATATAACCTATTAGCTTGTTTGAAAGTCTATTTATATAAATAGATTTTCAAATTTACATGTAGGTTAAAATTTTCTTAAGGCCTAAAACTATTCGATGGCCTAATTAGCCCTATATATATATTATAACTATGATATTTTCTATTTTTTTATGTCAAATATTATTTTTGTAACTCATTATGCGTTAATTTATCATTCTTCAATAAATATTATACTATAATGTGTTACACTCTTACAATTAGTGTAAAGAATTAAATTTCTTATTTATATACAATAATTTATATTAAATTAAAAAAATTCTTGATTTCTTTTACTTATTTATTACATTTTTATAATATCTTAAATATCTTTCCCTAATTTATTAAATTTTTTAATTTCATGATTTTCTTCCTTTCTTAAATAATTAACTTGATTTCTTTCCCTTATTTATTATGTTTTTGTTATTAGTTTGATCTTTTCCTTTGATATATTGCATTTTTTTAGGATTAAATCTCTTATTTACGCATAGCAATTTATATTAAATTAAGAAAAAAGTTCCTAATTTCTTTTTCTCATTTATTCTATTTTTCATAATTTTATGATCTTTCTAATTT
Source organism: Sindora glabra (assembly GCA_020226215.1). Lineage (NCBI taxonomy): Eukaryota > Viridiplantae > Streptophyta > Magnoliopsida > Fabales > Fabaceae > Sindora > Sindora glabra. Next base: position 1,918 of record JAIUCU010000028.1, on the reverse strand, counting down.
TTCTTAATTTACTAAGTTTTTTTAATTTTTATGCATTGTATTATATTTTCTAGGACTAAATCTCTTATTTATATATAGTAATTTTTATTAAATTGAGGAAAAAATTTCTAATTTTTCTTCATTTATTACATTTTTCATAATTTCATAATCTTTATAATTTTTCTCAATTCATTAAGTTTTTAAATTTTCATACATTGTCTTTTTTTTAGAATAATCTTCCTAATTTTTTCCTTAATGCACAAATGGTTAATTTTCTTGAATACCAATTGACAATTAGCAATTAATTCATTTATTCTGAGAAAAATCATGCCTTCACTTGTAATTAATTTTCATTTTCATTTCTATGCTTCTATTTACATTATTGAAAAATATTCAAACTCTTATAATCTATATATATCATCATTAATTTTCTTTTTAGATAAGTATTGACATTCTCTTTATCTTATCTTTTTGCTATTGATCGAATTTTTTTCACCTTATATCTCTTTGTTTCTCATGTCGCTCAATCTTAAGTCCTAAAACCTATGATTAGTCTCGATTCCAATCATGCAAGCTATTTAATTTATAAACGACATTATTTTGCTATTAATAATACCCACCTATTGGATTATTGCAATGCCATCTCAGTAAATAATATTTACTATTTTCAATGATTCGTTCTTGCATATTATTTTACTATGATTGTTAATCAGCAAGTATTAATCTCTTTAAAAGCAATTCCCTATTTTTTGGATTTTCTTCTACTAATATCATTTTTTCTTTGATTCCTTCCTATGTAGCTATATATAGCATGGTTATGTTAGAGAATTTTTTTTACTAATATATAAAAAATTTACTTTTAATTTATAACGCTCATTCATTCAATTATATCAAAATACAATGTACAATAACATTAAATTTTTAATACTATGATAAAATTATATATTATTCTATTTAGAAACATTACATTTGGGAATTTTTGCTTAAAATAGTTATAGAAGTGAGAATAGATTTAAGTGGTGAGTTTACATAATGATATTTTCTAATTAGAGAAGTAAGCAAAAAAGAATTTTATTCTAGCAAACAACTTATTTGAACCCATAAGCCTTTTCTTCTTGCAAGTTTTATAATTTGTACCAATTTTTTTATGTAATATAAATTTATTATGTGTGACTTGCTTTATTATATAAAACAAATTATTTTTTTTATAATTTTAGATGTTCCATGAGGCTAATGTACATTCATTTTTCTATTACAGGTGGATAAGATGACAGATTTTTACATGTTTTATATTGAAAATGTATATAATGCAATTTTTTTTATCAACAATTAAAGTATATATACCTTTGAATTTTTATCAAAACCTAATGTATATTCATTTTTATTATAGGTTCAATATCAATCTTTTGCTATATTTAACATATATACATTTTTATTATAGTATGTAAGTTTTGGAGTGTGTTTGATCGAATAAATATTTTTTATTTAAAAAGTATTTGAAAATATTATTCAATAAATTAGACAAAAAAATTTTATTATCTATTATGTTTACATTTATATAGAATTAAGGATGGATATATATACATTCCATTTTATATAAATAAATATTATTTCTTTTATTTATTTTAAATATAATTATATCAATTTTATAATTATTTAACTAATATAAATATTACAACATATTTTACATTAATCATTTGAATAACTTATAATTTAAAATTTAAAATTATAATTTATATTATAAATTATTATCAATTAAAATGAATTAAATTCATGTATTAAATGGGTTACAAGCTTATATATATAAAGTATTATATTATATATATGTTATATATCTATATACGTTATTTAAATTTATAAAATTATTAATAATTAAATAGGTAGTTTGATAGGCCTATGAGCGGAACTTAATGAAGATATATAACCTATTTATTTAAAT
>JAIUCU010000027.1:0-79107 GCA_020226215.1 Sindora glabra | reverse complement strand
AATAATTTTTGTAAAAAAATAAATATATCATATTATACCTATATTCTTTTGTAATATTAAGATATATAGGTTGTAAAAAGAAAAATGAAAATACATGCAAAGTAGCAAATAGAAAAAAAAAGAGATATTATGTGGTATGCTATCTGTAAGAGTTAAAAATAAATTACAAAGCTAATTTATTTAATCAAATTAAATTTTAACTTATTCAAAATTTTTATAATAATTAAAAGAAAAAAATAAATAAATTAAGAGAAAAATGCAATGGAGCAAATAAAAATAAGAAGAGCAGTGCATCAACTGTAGAAAAATAATAATTAAAAATATAAAACATAACAAATTATTTTAATTAAATAAAATATCTAATTTATTTAGAATATTTTTATAATAAAATATTTTTTATATTTATATTACACAATGGTAGAGATAAAAGGAAGACAAAAGTATGTGTTCTATGACAAAATTTTAATGGATATATATTTAATTAATTTGAACTGTGGCATTCAAAAAATGATATGAATAAATATTGACAGAATTTAAATATAATTATTTTAATTTTCAAATGCTTATATAAAAAAGAATATGGAAATAATTCAATTAATATATACCTTCTATATTAAAATTTTAATTTATTTAAAATATTTTTATAAAAAATATATGATTTGTTTAAGTTTTTTTTTTTTTAAGAAAAATCTGCTAAAGAGAGTAAATAAAGATACGAGATGGTGACTCTCTTTATATGAACAAGTATAATATAATTTCTTTAAGAATAATCTATATAAAAATGATAACATCACAGCTTATATAATATTAAGAAGACTAATTAATATCACAGGCATATAACTTCAAATAAATATTCAGTTCATGAGTTTCAATTATTGTGAAAATCTAACTCCATCCCAATTGCCTCTTATTTTACCTTTTGTTTGAAAATTACAATAGACTCGGGGCCCTTTACCCTTTTATTCAATTAAATAATCATTAATGGGCTCTCTTCCAGAGTACGTAATTAAATAATTAAATATTTCTTCCCGACAATGAAGCGTTTATAAATTGAATTCAGATCCTTTACTACTATTGAAATCCTACAATTTAGCACGCTTCTATTAAATTAATTAATTGTTGGAAACAATTTTTTCTATTTTTTGCAAATGCAATAAATACAGCAGTTGATAAAAACTAGGGTGACATTTGATATGATACTATAATACCAACATGAAGTATTTAATTACATGACTTAGCTTATATAAATTTGAATCGTAAATGAATTGAGTCCTTTAAAGTGAATGATAAATAAGTTAGATTAGAGTTATACATGAGTTGATTAATTAGTTTAAATATTTATATTACAGTCTCAAAAATATTATTTAAAAATAATTAATAAGTAAATTATAAATAATTATGTATTATAAAAATATAAAATTTATGTTTGAATAAAATAGAAACAAAATATTTAAAAGAGCGTTTTATTAATGGTTAAGAATATTTTTAATAAAAATTAATAAATAAATAAGATAGATTAATTCATTTATTCATCCAATAAAAAAATTAATTGTACATGATATAATTATTATTTGGATAAAGTTGAAATTGAATTTATTTGAATTGATACAATACAAATTTGAGGCGTGAATGCGAACCGCTACCCTGATAAAAAGTAGTAAATAGTAAATTGGTAAGCGAGTTTGTGGAGAGTGGAAAGCCATGGGTGCATTAATAATTGTCACGGTGGGTTGCAGCCATTGGTTCCCGTTGGAGCCCTTGGAAAGTGATTAGGTACTTTCCACACACGAAAGCCCCGATGTCATCGTCAACTTACAAATGGAAGCAACTCCCATTGTGTAATTTATAAATAGAATATTGGACCTCCCCTTTAGCTATTGATTTTGTTATTACGTCAAAGTGAACATATTTCCATATATGTAAGGCAAACACTAGATAAATTTTACAAAGAAAATAGCATCTGCATTCCCTCAATTTCTCAATTATTAATTTCATTCCATTTTAAAAAATAAAAAAATAATTTTTTATTTTGATATCCACATTTTTTTTTATCGGAACACACTTCTTCAATGTAATTTTTTTTATATTTATCTCTCAATTTGCTTTAAAAATTAAGGGACCCAAATTCAAAAAGCCAAGTTTTCTTACCCCTAAGAAAAGCAAAACCCCAAAACATTCCCTAAAATCATAAAACACTAAACAATTGTCGATGAAGTACTTCTCCAACCCAACGTTTTGATCCTCTGAATTGTCATAACATATGCTTTCTAAACAATGTCCTCTCTATTGTTACCACTGATCACGTACGTACTTATGGATGCCAAGAGAACGAGACAAAATTTTATCGTTGATCGAAATTATAAGCGGTGCAGATGGGATAATTTTGTGACAAATAATGTCGTTGAAAGGAATTATACATGGTGCAGATGGATGGTTTTGTGATCACGTACTTGTCCATAACTTCCATTTCTAGAATAGAATACTATGAAGAGATTGTAAGTCCTTTCCCATAATTTGCATTTTTATATCATCTTTTCTCCAAAGTTTGTGTGGCTCAAATCAAGACAAAGGAAGCAAATGGGGTCTCAAGCAAAACTGTTGCTTTCAACTAGCCAGTCCAAATGGTAACATTAGAGTTTCTCCTTGGTGCTATATATGCAAATGCACTATAAGAAACACGTATTGCAACAAAATTTGTCATCACAATAAGTTACAAGATCATCGCTGTATACTTATACTAATAACGATATTGTTGGAAACATATCATTTGCGTTGGTGTGTGTGTGTGTAATTGTACTTATATAACCTTATAATAACAAAAATATTGTTGTAGAATCTGAAACCCATTGTTGATGTGCCATGTCAACATATATAGTGATGAGATTATGTTATCATTATACATTGATGATATGAGAAAGCTTTTACCAACTATGTTTCATCAATGAATAAAGAAGTATTTTCAAAAGTTAAAGAATAAAAATATCTTTACTAACAATAAGCATCGTTGCTACAAATATTTTTAAATTCAATTTTTTAATTTCATTTTTAATACAAAAATTTGTAAAATATTATTATTCAATTTTATATCATAATGAATGTAATTTAAGACTTAACTATTTTTGTTATATTTTAATAATGAAACAAACAAAAAAAATGAAATATATATATATGACAAAATCCTGAATGATATACAATAATACAAATAACATATGTACAGAAGAGTCTAATAAAATACATAACATTATTAGAGCCTACCAAGATATGGTAGCCAATTCTCCTTCTAGTTATCTTATTGCTTGACATCATCTTGGTTAGGCTGAGGTTAGTGTGCAAGTGCAAGTGGCCTTGGAACGAATATACTTGACAAGATTGAAGGAGGGACAAGTTGAATGGTAGTAGGGGTGATGGAGGAACAGTAAGCCTAAAGCCAGTACCACATATCGCATCAACCAGTCCATGGTTTGCTATTAGTAAGGAAAAAAACTCTTTTTGATACTCCAAGCGTCACTGACTTTGAATGATGTATTGTTAGATATCATTAGGCAATGATGCATCATCCCATGGCTAGGAAGGATTTACGATAGTGTATAATGTGCTAGATGAGGTGCTACCATAAAATGTCCCTTGAAGCACATAGCTAACCCCTTTTTGTGCCCTTATCAAGCACTTAACACTTTCTCAACAATGGCAAATTGATTAATTTGCATTGTGGTGATAGTCGATAAGGTAGATGCAAAACCCAACTATGTTTGTAGTTAAGTAACCCCACTCTTGCACCTAAATCTACATAATTTGTTTAAAGATAAAATGTCAAAATGATTACGTAAGTTGTCACAAGTAATAAAAAATTTAAATACAGACAATAATACATACATACATAATTGGCCCAAATCTCTTCTAACACCCACACCACCCTTGGTGATTTAGTATGATGTCGATGAAGTTGTTTAGCATTGACTGCAACACACTTGTCATTTTATTTCTCTAGGCTAATTTTAAAAGAAAAAGATTAGTTATATTAAATTATACTATATTAAATATAACGAATGTTTATTTAGTATGCCCTGTCATATTGATGTTTTATATGGATTTTAATCCACGCCAATCATTATACTTTTTTTATGCCCTATTGTGTGCATTTCTCTTGGATCGGTCCTACAAAATTAAAGCAAAACACAATAGACAATAGAAATGTTATCATTAAGTTTGGAATTTTAAAAGTAGGGCTATAATATATAATTCATTCTTACGACATACTCCAAATTCTTAAACATGTTGCAAACTAATAGCTAATGATCCTTAGGCATACCATTTGGTACTACCTGCTTTGCACTTTTAAAATCGTGCTAAATCATGTCCTTTCCATATGCCAAGTAAGGATTATGCAATCTATACTTTTAATCCCTCTAAAGATCAATTACACTACACTAGATGCCATTATAGATGCGGTGCATCCTCCCTTGAAGAATGTCTTTCTACTCAAAATATTCCTATATCGAGAGATATGTAACAAAAAAAACTATGGATAAAAATAATGATCATTTTAGGTTGTAAATTAATACATAAAATAAGTTATACTTACATAGAAAGGCTTAATTACGAGTCCTCTGCTCCTCAAGTATTACTTGCCAAGACTTATGGAATGGCTTGCAATTTGTCTTAACTAGCATCCCTACTAGACATGGTAATTTGGAATAGTTTGGACTTATGAGGTGCTTGATGATAGGATCAAATTGTAAGGATAGTGGCCTGTCTAATTTCTTTAATGTTTTATTAAGGCTAATGTTCCTTTTTTTTGTAGATGCTATAGATTTAGAAAAATTTACCACATAGAAAAATTGCATGTATAAGAAAAATCATATGAGTTATGTAGTCTAAGTAATTTTACCTAACTTGCATTGGCAGGGAATGCAAGTGGGGCCCTATATAAAGTTAGGCCTTCTATCACCTCCATGATAGTGAGAATCAACAATAACTATAGCCATGAACAATCATAATAATGGTACATGAAAAAATATTTATCATGACATATCAAAGTTAAAATTAGCATTAACCTTGACAAATATATTGCTAGAAATGAAAAGGAATTAATACTTTCACTAGATATAAATAATATTTATTACAATAAATGAAAATTATATTTAAACTTAAGATAATATTTAGGGTTTACAAAGCAAAAGTATCTAAACTCTAGTCCCAAAGAGAATCAATATTTTCCATTAGACATAAATAACATTTATTACAACACTTGGAAAAGGATTTAAACTTAAGATAATGTTTACATATTAAAAGGTAAAAGTCTCTAAACCTTAGTTTGAATCATTATTAATAGAAGTAAAAGGCCTATCCACTTCTTCTTTAGTTTCAACATCATCATTGAATTGTAACTTTACCTCTTTTATATAATCACCAATCATTTTATCTTTTAATATGTCTTCATTATTTATAAAGCTATCGACATATGTGTGTTAGCACAATTATGTGCAAAAGATGAAGCAAATTGAGGATAATTTTTTGCATCTAATAAGGTTGCGCCTTCCAACTCCTCACAATTCTTTAAGTGTTCAAACTATACACTAATATAGTACATAATTGAAAAGCAAAAAAGAGACATTGAATTTTTATAGTGTGAAATAATGAACAGATAAGTTGATAATAACAACTAAATGACTTATCCCAAACTATACAAGAACATGAGCCAATTCAAGGGATGGTTAGCTTAAAAAAGCTAACTAACCTTTGTAAGGTTTAAGTAAAAAATGAAATAGATTTATGGTGTATATAATATTTTATTTCAAATTATTAGTAATTCCTTGAACAAACAAATGATCTATTTAGCAAAAATACATCCAAATTTTAATTATTAAATAAAATGATTGTCATAAGATTTGTTAATATGTTTTAGAATTTTTTTATATGTTTATTACATGTGATGCGTGTTTTGTTGTTTACTTAATCAATTGTAAATATGCTATATTTTTTATATCAATTTTAATTGTCAATTATTACAAAAAAAAGTTATTTCATCATTTATCAAAATAACTTATAACATTTTTCAATATAAAAATTATTTTCTCATTATTTTAAAAAATTATTAACCCACTAATATCAAAATCTATTTTGCATTCTCACCAAAAAAATATATTAAAATTTTTAGGTATATTCATAAAAAATAAAATTTGTTTAGACCAATATTGATATTTTTATGTTAAAATTTTTATTTTTCAATTTTTTATTTCTTAAGTGTGGACAAGTTTTAATTTCCCAAACAATTGAATATATTATATTTTTAACTATTTTTTTCTTATACATTATATTTTATTTTTCGTAAACATTGAGTACTTTATTCTTTTATGTTAAAATTCTATAACATTTTTAAGTCTTATTACTTTATGGTTCATACGATGTTTCACAACTTTTATGTAATTCTATTTTAAAAATTCTTTGGTTTACATAAAATTTAAAAAATTATTTATAAATTTAATATTATTTTATAGCTCATAATATTTTCAAATTCTTATATCATTAAGATTCTTTCATATTTTGTGTGTTATGAATGTTAATACTCATAATAAAATTCAAAAATCTTATGCTAAATTTAAACATTACACAACTATTAATATATCATCCTAACATTCCCATACACACATTAAGCATACAAAAACAATGTTAAATTCAAATATAATAGGACCACCAATATACCACAATCATATAATATGTGTAACCATAGGATCATAATAATATATCATATGCAATAAATTCACTCAATAACTAATTCAATAAAGAATTACATAAGTATTTTCTACACATACCACAATCCATCATGATGCATCATATAAAATTATACCCAAATACTTTATACCGACCTCAATGGGATAATAACCAACAAAAAGAATGGATGAATAATAGCAGTGACTAGCAAGCATATAAAATCAATATTATAAAATAAGAATGGGAGTTAAAAAAATATGAAATAACAAAAATATCATTACAAACTAACCTCAAAACCTTATAATTCTTCTTATTCCTCCTCCAACTATTAACATATCATCCTAACATTCCCATACACACATCAAGCATACAAAAACAATGTTGAATTCAAATATAATAAACCACCAATATACCATAATCATATAATATGTACAACCATAGAATCATAATAAATATATCATATGCAACAAATTCATTCAATAAATAATTCAACAAAGAATTACATAAGTGTTTTCTACAAATATACCATAATCTATCATCATGCATCATATAAAATTACACCAAAATACTTTGTATCAACCTTAATGGAATAATAACTAATAAAAAGAATGGATGAATAATAGCAACAACTAGCAAATATATAAAATTAATGTTGTAAAATAAGAATAGGAGCTAAAAAATAAATGAAATAACAAAAATATCATTGCAAGCAAACCTTAGAACCTCGTAATTCTTCTTATTCCTCCTCCTCTTTTCTTCTTTTTTGCCTCTATTTAGTCATGTGAATGGCAAAAATGTTGCTCTATACCATTTATGATTAGGACAATTAATGATAACATTTATTTCAATCATTGCAAATTGTTAGCCAAAAATATTGGTGTCAAATTGAACCCATTCACCTTTTGGTGTACATATTATGACAACATATCATTATAAAATGGTCATTGAAATTCAATTTTAAAAATTTTTAAAATTTCAAAAAATATTTTACAATAATATTGTCATTAGCAAATGTGTTCATTTTTTTATAGTAGCTACATTTTCCTAGGCATATATACTAATGACATTGTAATTATCTAAATGTGCTACTATCATGACTCTACTATCGAAGAAATGTGATTTTCATCATTATTCACTAAACCTTCAATGATGACAATGTCTTTGTTGCATAATTGTTATTTATGAAAAAGTGATTCATTGAGAGAGTTCAATGATACCATATTATTGTAAATAAATTTTTTTAAAAAGTGACTAATTATAATTTCTAATTCCCAATTACTTAGGACATGTACATATCTATATTGCATGACATGTGATGCATTTACATGGATAAATTACACATGAAGTTCTTTTCTAATCCAATTATCCATTAATTTTTTAAATAATATGGATATCATTTTTTATGAATTCATCATTTTTAACAACCTCGTCTAATAAAATTAAAAATAATTTAAGGACATGTTATGAAATTAAAAAGGACATGCATAGGATTTTAGTAGAATTTGAGGAATATTAGTATTTTTTTTTAACAAATGAAAATTGTAATATTCTAAGATACTCTTTAATTCTTGCTTTGGCAATCCTTGCCATAATATTTATTAAGTGGTCCATGTCAAAGTTGAAGCCATTGGACAAAATAGCGCAATAGGGGTATAACATTGACCTTTTCTCCTTTTTTGCCTAGTCTCTCATTGTAAATTTCAGCTTATTAATAATTATTTGAAAAAAATTGTTATGAAGATGTTATAAGCTTGATAAATTACCGTAATGGCTATGATTGAGGGGATAAAAAATCTATATAGAAAGTTAGAGAAGCTTACCTTTAAATATAGTTTGTTGAACAATAAAAAGGCCTTTCTGAGCTATAGTTCTCCCAAGGCTACCAATGCTTGTTGTCTAGGATTTCTTATCCTTTATCAACACTCGAATGTGAAGAATTTCTCAAATGTTTTGCCATTGGAGGGTGAGTTATAGGCAAATTAGCTATACTTTCAGTAATCAAACATGAGGTTTAGAGTCTTAATATGGAAGTTTGAATTTAATAATGTAAAAGAATCACATATAACATCATATTGAGCTATAAGGCATCTATATATAGTGTTTAACAAGCAAAGTCTTCATGTTCAAGATTCACCCTTATCAACTACACCTTTCTCTTTCATAACTTGTTTTAGTTATATTTACATATTTTTATTGTCCTTACAGATTCTATCTAGTGTTGTTGATTTCCCCATACAAATAGATGATGTTAACTATTGAATGCTTTTTGCCACCCTATGCCACATTTATTTTAAACTAAATTTATCTTACAAACTCCTCTAATGGTCGATAGTATGTCAATTAATGACTTAGAAGTAAGTGTAAGCTTTTGGTGTGATAGTCATCACTAGTATTTTCATAATTAACTCTTTAAACTTGTTAATTGATCTGACAAATGTTACTTTGATCAGCTTGCTCCTTCCAACTAAACTTATAATAAGCTCTCATTTTCTAATTGAGTATAGTTTAGTTGACACATTAATGGTTCATTATATTTCATTTTGCATTGATTATCTCTCCCTCATTTTATAGGTATTATTTCCAACAATGATTGCAACATTCCTAACATGATGAATGCATTTCCTTGTGCTAAAAGAGAGAAGCCAATATATGGACCTCTATTTTGTAACTAATTAATCAATTACATTATGTTGATTTCATGCTTTTGGTCAAGTACATGAATAAACAAGTTTACTAGATGGATCTATCAATTTAAACATGTTTTCATTACCACTATTAATTTAGAAACAACTAACGGGTAAAAAATTAAGGCAACCTCATCACAAAAGAAATTTCACAAGCTCAAGTTAGAAGTCAAAGGTTTCAATATCAAAAGTACTTAAAAAATTGTGAGTGGCTCAACAAAAGTCTTGTAAAGTACTTAAAAATGAGCTTTATTTTTTTATTTATAATTTTTTTAAATATCAAAACTTAAATTCAATGTTATGAATATTTTTTAAAAGGTAACTTTTAAATACTATATTAAAAATTAAATATATTGTGATCAATAAAGATTTAATCAAAACTTTAACCTTCAAAATTATTAAAGTAATCTTAATTAGAATATCCTAGAAGAATGATAAATATAAATTAATTATATATTTTATTTTGTTAACAAAAAATTGACAAATTGAAGTTAAATTTAATTTTTATTCCATAACAATATAGAAATTGTTAATTGAATTAATTAATTGCATACTTTAAATTTTAATAAAAATATTTGAGAAGTAATAATTAATTTTTTTTACTATCTACTAATATGTTAGTGATATTAATTTATAAATATTACATTTCAAATTAGAGACATTGCAATATAAAATTTATTGAAAATTTAATCTTATAAGTATATATTTGAGCACGATGAAAGTAAATTTATAAAATGAAGACAAATAATAAGTTATAAAGTTAAAAAATTTTACATTCATTAATAAAATTGCATACGAATACAATGTGATAAACCTAAACTTGTTGAAAGGCTTCCTATACTGAATTGAAAAACAAGTGTATATTATTGGCATAGTTTCCTGTACTGAATTGAAAAACAAGTGTATATTATTAGCGTACCAAACTTCTCATTACACTTAAAAAATACTATTAATAAAAAAGAGCAAGTAGTTCTACAAAAATTTCCTTAATGGCCTTATAAAATGATGGATATGAAATTTTTTATAAATTTTAGTAATCATAATTTTTACATAATGTTGTAAATTTTTTTATAAAGTTAAGATTTATTCAATTTTTTCCACTGTCAACATTCATATGTTCTTGTTACGTTAGTTTTTAATACTATGCCCTTCCATTATATATATTTTTCTAAATTTTAATTTTTTAATTTTATAAATTTTTTGCATCAAATTTTATAGGATTTATTTCTATTTTAACATTTTTAGCATTCTTATATTCTCATTGCATAAATTTTTTTAAAAAATATAATTTTCTTCTAATATATTCTATCACATTACAATCATATTATAAGAATAACATCTAAAATGGAAAATAAAATTGCAAAGAAAATTTTAATTTAAAATACAAATATATAAATTTATTATATTTTATCATATACTAAAGGCACTCAAATCAGATAAAAGCTAATCAAAAAGTTATTCATCAAATATTCTTTATATCATAAAAATAGAATTAAAACAATTATAGAAAATTATATATGTTATATTATACAAAGGCTCTATTTCACTTAACAAATAAGTTAACTTATAATTTATTGACCTGATTAATAAATTATAAGTTAATATTTAAAAGTATTCCATGCATTATCTTATTAAAAAATAAATTCTAATTTAATATTTTATTAATAAACTATCACCTTTTAAAATTTTTTCTAAATTTATACTTTTTTTATTAACTTACAACCCAAACTTTCATAACACAAAATTTAAATATTATTTTTTATAAAATATAATTAACTTAACTTTAATATAATTATATCCTAATTTTAAACTATAAATATATAAAAATAAATGTATAAATAAATATGTAATGTCATAAAATATAATTATATAATTATATTTAAAATTTTTAAATAATAAATAAAAATTATGTAAATAAATATATAAATTCATAAAATATGATTATTTAAATATTAGACATTATTTTTTTATTTTTAATATGATTTAATATTTAGATAAATATGAATTATTTTAACTGTATATCTATTTTTATTAATATATTTTTATATTATTTTATAATTTTAATTAGTTTAATAACTAATTTTTTGAAATACTTTTTAAAAAATCAGCTAACATATCAATTATCAATTATAAATTATCAATTATTAATTAATTTATTAGTTACTAATTAACTTATCAACTATTCATTCGCTTATCGATTACAAAATGGAGCCATAAAAATTGTGTTCTACCACATAGAATATATAACAATATTATAGAAAAGTCATTTTTATAAAAGCAATGTAGCAAAAACAGAATTTTATATGTGGTTATAAAATTTTAATGAAATATTTATTTTTTAAATTTTTCTTTCTTTTATCTTTACTAAATATTAAATTATTTTTTACATTCATTACAAAAAGTATTAATAATTTATTTTATCATGACTTCACTCTTAATCATCTTAAATTTTATGATTAAAATGATGAAATAAATTTTAATTATTAAAATAAAAATAATTTTAAAAGTTATAATAAAATTGAATACAATAAATTAATTTTTTTCTAGTCTTCGCCGACTGATAAAAAGGACTGGGCAGTAATATTTAACTAAACGTACAATAAAAGCCCTGAGCTTATCAAAATAAATTGCCTCAGAAGAACAGGTGTGAACATCTGTACATTAGCTTTCAACAATTGATGTTGGATCTCTCATCTTTTTGTCTTTCTGACCTTTTTGAATTAATCGCTAAAAAGTTAATGATTTCAACAATAAGCTTGCAGTTTTCATATTCTCTGACTTGATGCTGTGGTTCAGGTGATGCTACGTTGCGTCTTCATTTGTTTAACAAATTCTTCATCTTTCCCATTGACCCATACAGTATATGACCACCGAACTTAGCAATTCAATGTGGAAAACAGAAAAGGGTCACACTCTGCTGTACAATTAGGGCAGAGTGTAGTTAGATATTGAATATGTTTAGACGTTAAAAAGGCAAATTATTAAAAAAAAAAGTATGAAAATATCTTAAATTTTAAAAACTTATACATAAAATATTAAAATAAAATGTCAATAAGGAGAAAAGAACTTGGCATTTCAAATTTTCGGGGCTAAACGGCTAGACGGCTAAACCCCACCCACTGGCAATGGCAATGATGCCCCCCCTGAATAAGGGTAATGTAGTTGTACCTAGTTTTAATGTTCCACATAGAAAACATTAAGAAATAATATTATAATTAGTAAAATTAGATCGATCGTTTGAACTCAATAAAACGTTGGTTCAACCCCAATTTTCTGATTGAACCGGTTTTATATTAAAATATTAATTTTCATTTATGGTTGAATTTATATTTAAAAGTTAAATTATAGACAGATATATCTAATATAATAAATTGATTTGTGATAGAAATAAAAAAAAGAGTGATTCAAGATCATAATAAAAATAAAAAATTATTAAAATAATAAAACAGCAACAATTCACGACAGAAATAATAAAGAAAAATAATGAAAATTCATGATATATATATTAGATTATAAGCCCAGGGGATGCACAAATTGAAAATTATCTACATCTAAATTGAATATTTATTTACATACTTAAATTTTAGTTTTGATATTATAAAAAAATCATATAAAGATTTTGGAATCTAATTTCTAGCACTTATTTTAGAATTATATATTTGAGTATGTGAATAACAAATTTTTAACATATATATTGATTTTTGCTAAATAAAAGTTCATAGAATTAATTGATTTATATTACCAAGAATAAGTTCTCCATAAATTGATTCCATAATCAAATGGAAATATTTAACATAAAAATAAATATAATAAAGAGTAAATAGAAACTAAATAAAAAATTTTACAACTCATTTTACTTAAGATATATTATGTTATATCTATACTATTTTATAATAACAAAAAATGAACATAAAAAAAGAAAACACATGCAAAATATCAAACAAAAAGAAGAGATGATGTGTCATCATTTGTAAAGTATCAGAGTCAAAAAATGAATATATAGTTGGTTAATTCAATAAATTAAATCGTTAAATTATTCGAATCATTTTGTAAGAAATAAAATATATCATATTATATCTATACTCTTTTGTAATATTAATATATAGGTTGCAAAAAGAAAAATAAAAACAAATATAAAGTAGCAAATAAAAAATAAGAGATAGTATGTAGTTTGCAATCTGTAAGAGTTAAAAATAAAATACAAAGCTCATTTATTTAATCAAATTTGAATTATTTAAATTTTTTATAATAATTAACAGAAAAGAAATTAAAAAAAGAAAGAATATGCAATAGAGTAAATAAAAAGAAGAAGAACGATAATTACAAAAAAAAAAAAAAGAAGAGCAGTGCATCAACTGTAGAATAATAAGATTAAAAATAGAATACATAATAAATTATTTTAATTAAATAAAATATCTAATTTATTTAAATATTCTTATAATAAAAAATATTTTATTATATTTATATTACTCAATGGTAGAGATAAAAGGAAGAGAAAAGTATATGTTCTTTGACAAAATTTTAATTGATATATATTTAATTAATTTGAACTGTAGTATTGAAAAATTGATATGAATAAATATGACAGAATTTATAGAATTATTTAAATTTTCAAATGCTTATATAAGAAAAGGATATGTAATTAATTCAATTAATATATACCCTTTATACTAAATTTTTAGATTATTTAAAATATTTTTATAATAATTATATGATTTGTTTAAGGATTTTTTTTTAAGAAAAATCTATTAAGGAGAGTAAATAAAGATACGGGATGGTTACTCTCTTTATATGAACAGGTATAATATACTTGCTCTAAGAATAATCTATATAAAAATGATAAGATCACAGCTTATATAATATTAAGAAGATTAATTTATATCACAGGCATAAAACTTCAATATATATATTCAGTCCATGAGTTTTCAATTATTGTGAAAATGTAACTCCATCCCAAATTCCCTCTTATTTTACCTTTTGTTTGAAAATTACAATAGACTCGAGGCCCTTTACCCTTTTATTCAATTAAATAATTATTAATGGGCCCTTTTCCAGAGTACGTAATTAAATAATTAAACATTTCTTCCCAACAAAGACGCATTATGGATTGAATTCAGATCCTTCACTATTCTTGAAATCTTACAATTTACCATGCTTCTATTAAATTAATAAATTGTTGGAAAAAAATTTTGTGCAATAAGTACAACCATTGATAAAAAGTAGGATGACATTTGATACAATATGATAATTCGATATAAATAAGCACAAATATGAAGTTTTTAATTATATGATTTCAAGTGGAGCTTATATAAATTTGAATTATAAATGAATTGATTTTTTCAAAATGAATGATAAATAAATCCGATTAGAATTATAAATGAGTTGATATACTAACTCATTCAAATATTTATATTACAATTTTAAAAATATTATTTAAAAATAATTAATAATCAAATTATAAATAATTATATGTTATAAAAATATAAAATTTATTTTTGAATGAAATAGCAACAAAACATTTAAAAAAGTATTTTTATTAATGATTAAAATATTTTTAGTAAAAATTAATAAATAATTAAATTTAATAAATAAAATTATAATATAAATTTTATTAATTAAAATTATTAAATAAATTACATAAATTTTTTTATTTGACATATCTAATAAAAAATTTAATTCAACATGATATAATTATTATTTAGATAGAGTTGAAATTGAGTTTATTTAAATTCATACAATAAAAAATTGATATATGAATACTAACCGTTATACTAATAAAAAGTAGTAAATAGTAAATGGATAGTTTTCCATATCTAAAATAAAAGTTAGAGTGTGAATACCTTAATTGATCAACTAATCAATACATGACATATGACACATATAAATAATTAAATGAATTAAATTATGACACACAAATTAATAATAACTAGTCAACAAGTTTATTTATATTTTTAATTTTACCCTAAACTTATAAAAAAATATGTTTTTCTCCCTTCCTTAAATTTTTCATGCTTCATTAATTAGTTTAAATAATTTTATTTTAATTCTATATACACATAATCATGAAAATTCAATTTTATCTCTTATTTTTTATTTGATCTTAACAAAGTTTAAATATTTAAGTAATATAATTATCAAATAAATCTTTCAAATAATAAAATAAAATATTAATTATTTAAAGATAAAATAAATTGAGTATAATGTTATGTAAATTAAATTTAAAAATAAAAAAATGAAAAATAAAAATTTTAAATTAAGTACGTAATTTAGTAAAGTTGAAAATAATATGAAACATAGGTTTTAAATGTTATTCAATAGTTAGTTGAATAACATAAGTTTAGTACTTTTAATTTAATTTTATGGATATGCAACCAAAAAATCTAACCCCATTTCTTATTTTTCTTATTTGAGCTTATAAAAAATTTAAATAATAATATGTGAAATAAAATTTTCAATTAAAATAAATTATTAGTTATTTAAACATGATTCTAAATAAGAAACTAAACATGTTATTTGAAATATATTATCATAAATAAACGAAGTTCAAAATAGAAAAAATATTTAAAAAAATCTTAAACTCATACATTATTGTATTTATATGATTAACCTTATATTATAATTTTGATAGCCAAATGAAATTTGTAGAAAATAAATTAAAGCATGAAATTTATGAGTTTTTATAGTTTAATAAATATAGAAAAAGTATCACTAATTAACTATGGGGTTTGGAAGTGAAGTTTGTAGAAAACAAAATGAAACATAAGAATTTTAATTTTTTTAAATATAAGGAATTTATAAATTAATATCAAATAATTATCTTAAATTGTATAATTTATTGAATGATTTAAAAGATTATATTTATTTTAATAATAATTTATAAATTTTTATGATCTATTTATGAGTGAAAGATAATTAAAAGAAAAAGTTAAAAAGATAATTTTAAAATATAAGAAATTATATATTTTTACTTATTTTGTATTTCAAATAAATCACCTATATTTTTTAGTGCTAATTGTTTTATTAACTAATTAAAAGTATCTCAAATAATCAAATATAAAATGTTAGTAGACTTAAAATTTAATATATTCACAAATGAATTAATTTTGTAATATTATCATAAATTTAATATATAATAATAGAGTGAATTAAAGCCTGCATATAACTTAATATAAATAACTTATTTTAAAAATTAACTTTTCATTGAATTTAGAATTATATAAAAAATTAAGGTTGTAAATATAAATATTATATTATAAATATTTTACTTATTTAAAAATTTTTCATTATTTAATTTTAACTATTTATTTTGATATTATCAGAATTATATAATTATATATTATCATAAAATTAAGATATCAATATATAAATTTCTACTTTGGATATTATAGAATTTCCATTGGTTTTCTGGAGAGTGGAGAATGGAAAGCCGCGGGTGCATTAATAATTTGTCACGGTGGGTTGCATCCATTGGTTCACGTTGGAGCCCTCAGAAGGTGATTAGGTACTTTGCACCCATGAAAACCCCGATGTCCACATCAAATTACAAATGAAAGCAGCTCCCATTGTATAATTTATAAATAGAATTTTGGACCTGCCCTTTAGCTATTGATTGTTATTATGTTAAAATGAGCATATTTCCATATATGTAAGGCAAACACTAGATAATTTTGCAAAGAAAATAGCATCTTCATTCCCTCAATTTCTCAATTATTAATTTCATTCCATTTAAAAAAATAATAAAATATTTTTTATTCTGATATCCACATTTTTTTTTCGGAACACACTTATTCAATATAATTTTTTTTATATTTATCTCTCAATTTGTTTTAAAAATTAAGGGATCCAAATTCAAAAAACCAAGTTTGCTTACCCTTAAGAAAAGCAAAACCCCAAAAACATTCCCTAAAATTATAAAACACTAAATAATTGTCGATGAGGTACTTCTCCAACCCAACATTTTGGTCCTTTGAATTTTCATACCATATGCTTTCTAAACAATGTCCTCCATGTCGTTACTACTAATCCCGTACGTACTTATGGATGCCAAGAGAGCAAGACAAACTGTTATCATTGATAGAAATTATATGCGGTGCAGATGGGATAATTTTGTGACAAAATGATGCCGTTGAAAGGAATTATTCATGGTGCAGATGGATGGTTTTGTAATCACGTTCTTGTCCATAACTTCCATTTCTAGAATAGAATATAATGAAGAGATTGTAAGTGCTTTCCCATAATTTCCCTTTTTATAACATCTTTTCTCCAAAGTTTATGTGGCTCAAATCTAAAGACATAGGAAGCAAATGGGTATTAAGCAAAATTGGTGCTTTCAACTAGCTAGTACAAATGGTAACATTAGGGTTTCCTCTTGGTGCTATATATGCAATTGCACTGTAAGAAACAAACCGTAAGTTACAAGATCATTGTTGTACACTTATGTTAACAGCAATATCATTGGGAACATATCATTGGTTTATATATATATATAATCATATTTATAGGTCATATAACCCTATAACATCAAATATCATTGCAGAATCCGAATCCCATTGTTGATGTGCCATGTCAACATATATAATGATGACAATATGTCATCACTATATACATTAATGACATGGCAAAGCTTTTACCAAGCATATTTGTCATCAATGAATAAAGAAGTATTTTCAAAGTTTAAAAATAAAAATATCTATACTAACAATAAATATCATTACTATAGATATTTTTAATTCAAATTTTTTTAAATTTTATTTTTAATACAAAAATTCGTAAAATATTATTAATCAATTTTATATCATAATGAGTGTAATTTAAGACTTAACTATTTCCCTTATATTATAATAATGAAATATATATATGAAAAATTTTTGAATGATATATAATAATGCAAATGACATATGTAAAGAAGAGTTTAAAATAATGTCCAAATGAAGAAATAAAATACACGAAATCATTGGAGCTTGCTAAGATATGGTAGCCAATTGTCTTACTAGTCATCTTACTACTTAGCATCATGGGTTAAGGTTAGGGTGCAGGTGCAAGTGGCCTTGGAATGAATCTACTCAACAAGATTGAGGGAGAGACAAGTTGAATGGTAGTAGGGGTAGTGGAGAAATAGTAAGCCTAATAGTTAATACCATATATTGCATCATACAGTCCATGGTTTGTTATTAGTAAGAAAAAAGCTCTTCTTGATACTCCATGCACCACTAACTCTGAATGATGTGCTATTTGACATTATGGGGCAATGGTGCATCATCCTATGGCTAGGAAGGATACGTGACAGTGGATGATGTGTTAGATGGGGTGCTGCTATAAGATTTCCCTTGAAGCACATAGCCAACCCACTTTTATGCCCTTAACAAGCACCCAACAATTTCTTGACAATGGCAAATTGATTAATTTGCATTATAGTGGTAGTTAATGAGGTAGATGTAGAACTTGACTATGTTTATAGCTAAGTAGCCTACTCTTGCATCTAAATCTACATAATTTGCTTAAAGATAAAATGTTAAAATGATTATGTAAGTTGTCACAATTAATAAAAATTTTAAATATATACAATAATACATACATAATTGGCCCAAATCTCCTCTCACACCCACAACTTTGATGATTTAGTATGATAGTTGATGAAATTATCTAGCATTGACTGTAGCTCACTTATTATCTTATTTCTCTAAGCTACTTTTAAAAGAAAAAATTAATTAATATTAAGTTGTACTATATTAAATGCAATGAATTTTTATTTAGCATGCCTTGTCATATTAATGTTTTATATAGATTTTGATCCATGCTAATCATTATAATTTTTTTATGCCCTATTGTGTGCATTTCTTTTGGATTGATCTTGCAAGATTAAAGAACAACATAATAGGCATTAGAAGAGTTACCAGTAGATTTGGAATTTTAAAAGTAGAACCTATAATATGTAATTCATTCTTAAGAAATACTCTAAACTCTCAAACATGTCGCAAACTAGTAGCTAATAATCCTTAGGCATACCATCTAGTATTGCCTGCCTTGCACTCTTAAAATCATGCTAGATCTTGTCTTTTCTATATGCAAAGTAATGATTATGCAATTTATACTTTCAATCCCTATAAAGATTAGTTCACTACATTAGATGTCATCATAGATGCGATGCATCCTCCTTTCAAGAATGTCTATATACTTAAAATATTCCTATATTGAGAGACATTAACAATAAAATATGGATTAAAATAATGTTTATTTTAGATTGTAAACTAATACACAAAATAAACTAATACTTACATAGAAGAGTTTAATTATATGAGCCTTTTACTCCTCTAGTACTACTTGCCAAGACTTATGGAATGGCTTACAATATGTCTTAACTAGCATCCCTACTAGTTATGGGAATTTCGAATAGTTTTGAACAATGGGGTGCTTGATGATAAGATCAAATTGTAAGGATAGTGGTCTACCTATTTTCTTTAATGTTTTATTGGGACCAATGTTCCTATTTTTATTGCATTTTTTATCTAACCTAATTAATCTAAAACCTTACTAAACATAGATTCTGTACCTCTTAAGATTACAAGAATGGGCCTTCCTAATTTTTAAAAGCCTAAAACCTATTTTTATAAAGCAATCAACTCTAAGTGATATACCAATGAGTTCTTGTAGTTTTGATTTTAAACTAGTATAAGACTACTAAAATAATGTAATTTGGGTAATTCATAAATATAAAAGTTATAAATCTGGTTCATTTAGAGATTCAGGCACTAGTTTCACATTAATTGAATCTCTGTAACTCCAAATATAGCTCAAAAATTGAAAATAGTTTAATTAGGATAGAGACAAAGCTTTAACTTCTCAACTAAATAAAGGTTTCAAAGAGTTTAAATTGAGCTTTGATGAAAACACCAAAGTCATAGACATTTCTTTAAGCTTTTCAATGGTATAAAGATCACTCTGATTAACATCTAGAGCCCAAGATATAGTTGAAAAATAAAAATAATGCTAACATCTAGCATTAATTGAATAAATTCATAACTTTGTAAAACCAATCCCAAATTATAAAACAAGGCCAATTCTATGAAATTTAGCAAGTATAATACACTAAAAGACATGAAATAGTAGGAAATAATATAGTAAATATTTTTCTCATCATTGATACTAAATTAAGGGAAAAAACATTGATTTAAAACACAGTAATTAATTTAGAAATGTTTTAAGTGTTGTTTAAGAATGTTTTAAATATTTTTGAAAAAAAATTATGTTTTCAGGCATTGTAAAGAATTTGTATCACTTTCTTTTTCCATGCTACTTTTGGATGGCAAAAATCACTTCATGAAGTGATTCCTAGTACCTTATTTCAAAACTAAAATTTTCCCCCATAAAATCTGTTCGCAAAGCACTTTTGCAAGTTTAGTAAGTTTTCCCTATAGGAGGAAGTGCTTTGCAAAGTGACTCCCCCCTAAAAAATTTAAATTTTCTAAGCACAAGGAATTGCTTTGCAAACTAATTCCTTATATGCTAACTTATTTATAGTGACCCTTTAATTTGTTTAACAAGCATTAATAGCACCTAAGTCCTCTTTAAAGCTTAGAAAATGATTTCAAATTAGTTGTAAGAGTATTTTCTATTATGTTGAACACGAAACTGATCTCTTTCCTCTCTAATGATGAAAATCCTTTGAGCCTTCTAAATTCAAATTTCCTCTTCTTGTTCTTCGTTGTGTATTCAATCTTGAGAGTTTATGAGCTAAAATTTCTTATCTTAAATAATTTTTTATTGTATTTTAGGGTGAGCATCCTTAAGATTTCCAATGGCAAGTTATCTCTTGGCTAAAGTGCATTTTGAGTGAAGAAACTTAAAGGAATTTTCTTTATATTCAAGAAGATATTGTAAGAAACTTTTTGAAATGCCTAGATTATACTTGAAGAGATAATGAATGAATAAAATCTAAGTCAAGTAGGCTTGGTTGTAGATGTAATCATTGGAATGTTAGATCTTTAAGGTCGAATCACTATAAATCATTATGTTTAATCTTCTCTTCTTTACCTCTTTAATTTTTTATATATTTTTTCTACTTTAATTATGATGGTATGCTATTAGTTTGATTT
Organism: Sindora glabra; assembly: GCA_020226215.1. NCBI lineage: Eukaryota > Viridiplantae > Streptophyta > Magnoliopsida > Fabales > Fabaceae > Sindora > Sindora glabra. Next base: position 57,620 of record JAIUCU010000027.1, on the reverse strand, counting down.
CTCTACTTTAGAATTGATTGCTTTCACGGCTAATTATTTATCTATTATTTCCAAGTGTTTTAACTTTAAAAAATCTTTGTAAAAATTGAATTTGTTTTGAAAAGATGTAAATTTCTAAAACTTAATTCACTTTCTCTTGGATGGAATCCTTGACTTCAAAAGGTTCTTATTAACTAAGTCCACATCACCAAAACAACTTATTTTTGGCATTTTCTTCATAAAAAATGAATTTATTGATGGGTGTATCTTTCCTTTAATGATGAATTTGCTTATTTTTCTCAAATAAAAATTTGAATTAAAATAGAAAAGGGATTAGCTAGGGATTTATGCAACTAAACCATCACTTTTTTTAGGCTTATGCCTTATTGTCTCACATACACATTAAATGACACTAAAGTATATAAAAATCACCCAAATCTTGAATATTGAATTGAATAATCATTACATTAAAATTTGTATTTAGTAACAAAAATTAGCAAAGAAATTATCATTGGTAATTGAGACTCCAAGATCATATTTATGATGTGATTTTAGCAACAAAATTAAAGACAAATATTGTATTATTTATCAATAATTTCATCACTAAAGTTTTCAAATTTCTAGAATTTTCTAAATTAAAACTATATATCTCTCTAAATTTGTCAATAGCATACTATAAAAAATAGTAATTAGCAATGAAAAAATTCATGGCTAATTTTAAGAAATTGAATGTTAAAAAAAAGCAATGAATTACGAGGTATGAGTAAACATTGTGTTAGTAATTCAATTAATGATGGCATTTTGTTATCCATCACTAAGTTTTATCATTATTTTCATTAATAATTTTACGGGCTAATGATAAACGAAATGAACAATAAATGGAATTATTGACACCTTTCTCCATCATTAACTTTATATTTACTGATGGAATGTATGTTGTTGATTTGGAATTTAGCAATGCAACTATCTTTCACTAATTTGTGTTCAATGTTAGAATCCTAATTTAGTGATGAAGCTTTCTATCGTTAATTTTAATTCATTAGTAATTTTGTTGCTAAAATTTGAAATTCTTGTGAAATTAATGGCATTGTATTCATAAATCCATCACTAACTTGAGATATATTTGTCAATATGCTACATGTTTTTGTAGCAAACATTTTGCAAGCCAAACATTAAGCATTTTTGGAATGATCAAAATTCATAATGCCTAAGCACTATCTTGAATTAAATGATCGAATCAAATTTCATAAAATAAAATTGAATGTTAATATTTTATTTTCATAAGTTAAAAAAATAAATATAATACCCTAATAGAGTAAGAAAATTTAAGAAGGAAATTAGAATAGAAATCACGCTAACAAAAATCTAATAACGCAATCAAGTAAAGTTCAGTAAACTGTAAAGATAGTATGAAGGTTTATCTATTTAGAATTATTATAGGAATTATCTTAGGCGTTACTATGGATCAAAATATCATAAAAAAACCTAACATTGAGTTTGAAAAAATTATTTAAAGACACAATAGAAAATTAGGGATTTGGGTAACCCGAAGTTAGCTTATGTATTCCAAAAATTTAGAGCTTAGGCCTAAAATTGAAATAAATCATTTTAGCTTGCTTGGTTAACTTAACCTAAATTTTTTTAGCCCAAATGTGATTTATGGAACTAGAAAATTCAAACCCAAAACAAGGCCCAATCTTATAAAAGAAGCTTATAACATTTTAGCGAAAAAGTGAAAGATTAAGGGCATTTGTTAGTAAGCTTTTCTAAGAATTTTATTTAGCTAAGTTTTAGTGGATTTATGAGAAAAATATTCTAAGTATTAGGCCAAAAAAGCCGTGTACCATATGCTACAAATTATCAGCAAAATTTTACAAAAAAAAATAGAAAGGTTATGTTGTAAGCTTTAGAAATTAAGGTTTATATAAAGCCTTTTTAGGACATTTTTTGCATGATTTTTTTATCATTTTCTAGCCAAAATTGTGACTCCTTAGGGTTTCCTTTAATAGAGCTTTCAAGTTCTAATAATCTCTAAGAGGTTTTTTTAGAGATTTTATCAAATTTAGCAAATGGCTTAGGTTCTTTTTTATCTGTTTCAAGTTTTCATGATCATTTCCTCTCCAAAATTTTTAAAATTTAATTTATTTTAGTGGATCTTCTCTTTTGCTAGTCTAAAAGGCATTTGAAAGGTTAGAGACTTAAGAAGTTGATGTGAGTGGCAACTACCTTTTATTCTATTAAGTTTTCCATGAAAAATGAAGAGATTTGATGACATTTGTTATTGTAAATGTATTGTGATGCTAAATGATTTAATTTTGATACAGTATAAATATTAATATGAGGATATGATGTTGATATTGTAGTGGTAAGATGAGTAGAAGATGATTTATTAAGTTTTAGCTCAAGAAAAGACCATAGAAAAATTGTAGAAACAAGAGTTTGCTAAGAAAGTTTAATAATATGTTTCTATTTCACTTTGGAATTTAAGGTTACAAATTATTTAAATTTCAATTTTTGTACAATCATGCTACAAATAGTATTAAGATAGGTGTGAAAAATTTAGGAATTTTAAAAAAAGTTTAGAGTTATGAAAATACATTTGAATTGACTTTGGTTATAATGACTTAAAATAGAATTTTAGATTCTATATGCTACTGTTTAGTGCTATTCGTGCCATAATTTAATTGAGAAAAATTAGAGTAATTAATTTTTTTATTATTAATATGCTAGTAACCTTACTAAAAATTTGATAGCAATTGGAATTGATTTAAATGCTAAGAAGGCCTTTTTTCTACAACTCCAAAGCTACCTAAAAATGGCAATTTTGAGTTTTTAGTTTTGTATAAATAGTAATCATCTGAAATTTTTGTGAAATAATTGATGTTTATCATTAATTTACATGTTAGGAATATTGTATTAGAATTTAGTGATAATTGAAAGTGGTTTACATATTAAAAAAAGACTTTCATTGTAATTACTCTTATACTATCCTATTTGAAGTTCCTTATTTTAGAATTGAGTGAACAATACTTGAGGATAGTCAAATAGTGAGAAAATTTTGTTTGATATAAATTGGTGTGCTGAAAGCATTAGATAAACTTTTAAATGGATTTGGGGAACCTAAGAAGACACTAAACCATGGAAATACTCCATGTTGCATAGCAAGTTCAATGCTTAATTATTCTTGTTAAGTGATGTTGTAAGAAATTAAAGTTTAAGAAATAATTGATGATGCTTAGACTAAAATTAATAGCTACGCAAAAAAGTTAATTTTTGTTATGGTTTTGAATAAAAAGAGCTATGTATTAACCTTGATATAATGTTATGTGATGTTAAGAATTGAAAATATATGACAATGGTAAGACTTTATAGCATAATTGGTATTCTGACCATACCTTTTGAATTTAAAATTAGTAATTGATGCTATGGTTGGTGTCATAACATTACTCCACATGAATTTGATTCGTGAAGGTGAGTTATTCATCTTTCATAGTGAAGGAGAAGAGTGGTAAGGATTGGATGAATAAGGTTGGTGGCTTAATGCCTAGGATGATAGGAGATAAGGTTAGATCAAAGATATAAGGAGAAACTTATATACTAATTATTGTCATTCTTTAGAGAATCTTTGTAATCATTACATAAAAAAGTTATAATAGATACAATAGAGTTAAATTAAATTATTATTTATTTTACATTGTTATATACATATGTCTTTGATCTATTATGGTGAAAACTCCCTAGAAAAAGAGAAAAGTAGCCAAGCACTGAGTGTTTTAATACTCACTCTTTGTTATTAATCTTTTATTCATAAATTTTAGACATGGATCGCCAAAGAATGATCGATATTCGTAAAAGAACCTTTTTGATGCCTTGGGGAACTTTCTAGGTTATATTCCAATACAGATTTTAAATGATAATGATGAGGCCTTGTATTGATTATTTTGTAAGACTAAAAAAACTAAACTCCAAGTAAATCCTTTTGTTAGTAATCCTATTTTGCCCAACCATTCTCAAGAGGATATGTTTAGTAGTTCTGGTCTTTTCAATAGGTTAGATCCTCCATCTTCCTTATCTATTGAAACTAATCCCAAGGAAGATCCAAAATGAAAATAGGATAGGTCAAATTAGGAGTTTCTTTACTTACAAGTTTTATATGTAAACATTTGTTTTTGCAAAACTTTAGTACACTTGTATAAATCTTTTTGTCTATATAAATTATATTTTAAATTTTCAATTAAACATGTAACTAATTCTACCTTTTATAAATGCCTATTTTATCTTAGCAAAGTTAGGTAGCAAAAGAGTAAAAAATGTTTCAATGGCTTGTAAAGATAGCTAATTAATAAATAAATACTAGTCAGGTATTTTTTATACCAGTCATAGTACTCGAGAGTTAGGTCATAACAAAAAATTAGTGAAATCCAATGTAGAAAAAAAACTATATAAATATATATACATATAAAAACAAAACACTAGGTGAATAATTCTTTGTATCTCACTAGTGGATATCCTGAAGGTGCTCATGCCTCTGATCAATTAGCAATAGCAACTATTAAGAATAGGTGGTAGTGGCCATCTCTTACCTATTAAATAATTCTCTAATGTTGCATTGATTTTTCTTAATCAATAATTGCTAAAAAGTAAATTATTGCTTTTAGGTTGTTATCCTCTCTTGTACCTCCTTAAGCTTTGCATTATGTCACTCAATAGTGTTATATAAATACTCTAGCATAGGTTACAAGGGTAAACTAACCATAGCAAATAACAGTAGATAATAGCCTAACAACTTTGCATGCCTCCAGTCCAATACCATAAATACAACTTTTTTTGTTCTAGCCACTAGCTACCTCTATCCATAATAAGGTTTTGTCAACCTGTGTAAAGCTGCCATCACCTTTAGCTGATATTTGAGAGGACTGCACATCCAACATTATAGAAAACTCAACCTATAAAATTAAACTTAAAGGTTAAACACTTATAATATAGAAAAACATATAATGACATGTAAATTTTACCTTGGTCTTATTAGTTCTCTCATTTACAAATTAATAAGTGCCTTCTAAAGTCACATGAATATGAATGCATGGGAATACCTCCTTTCAATAGGTATCCAAATGAGGCTAGTTACTTAGAAATTTATGTACATACACAAATGTAAGTAATAAAATTAATAAACTAATGCTAAAACTAACTTTAAACTAAGAATAAAACTTTACCATATTTCTTCTATGCTTTAATATGGAAATGGAACTACTAGTGTATAGGCTACCTCAAATTGTAAACATATATATATATTTTTTTTGTTGATTTCTTGTTTTCTCCTAAAGTCAACATACCCAGCCTACTTCTTTTTTAAAGCCTAAAAATGTCATTATGCATATACTAATACTTCTTTAGCAGACTTTTCCTTGCCTAATCTATCATGCCCTTATAATTGATTACAACCTTATGGTCAAATTTTCTTTTTATTTGTATAAGGCCTACAAAACATTGAATAACTTAAGTCAAATATTAATAATTTCTAAATTAAAATATAAATACAAATATATAATAACATTAAACCCTAAATTTGCATGCCAATCCCTAAACCAATTAGCTTTAAACTTCTTAAAGATGCTAGTGTAAGTGAAGACTACCTCTATAAAGTGCACTTATATTACCCTTTTTATATTCCTAATAGGACTATGGATAAACATAATAATTAACCTAAAACTAAATATAGCAGTGAAAAAATAACATAAATGTTAAATAATATAAATTAATACAAATAAATCATTAAAAGTTAATCAATTAATACAACTTAATGCTAACTATAATTATATTATTGAATGTCTAACCAATACTTACAAATTGCCCTCAGATGCACCTAAATCCAACCATCAATTAAGTCTTTACCCTAATGATGTGTTAATGGGTGTCCCAGACAAATGCTTGAGTGTTCTATAGTTTACTAGGTGGGGTCTTGGGTAATAGATTGGGAAAAGCCTTCATGAACTATCAAGGAAGCCTACAACTCTTACCTCGATGACAGTAGTGACATTTACAAACCAATGGTAGCTATTGGTGCTACGGGCATTACTATGTTGGCGCTTAGAATGGTTGAAAATAATGGAGTCATCAACCTAGTATAGCAAACTTCGAGCCCACAAATACCATCCCTAATGACAGTGAATCTACTAGCTTTTCATGATGACAATGTAATACTTTACAACATTCAATAAATGAAACAACTAATTAATAAATACCAACTTACCTAAATCCTAATTCTAATACTAATATTACAACTAAAATTGATTTTGATTTTCTAACTTCCTTAAGAATTAATTTCAATTTCCAAGCTTAATAAGTAAGAACCAATATCATAAGTACACTATAACTATGATTTTCCAACACCATTACATCCATTTTTAAGATAACAATAAGAACTCCATCAATTACTTAGAATTTGCACAAGTCAAAAATACCATTCATCAACACCAAATATAATATCATAAGTTGAACATGAAATAAATAACTATAGAATAAATAAAAACTAAGTCACAGTTATTACTTGAAGCCACAAAAAAAAAACTAACAATGATTTTGGGAATAGAATCCTCTAGCCACATATATTCCCATAAATAAATAAGAGATTCTGCACTAACTTAGGATTAAATAAAGTCTTTTAAAGAACATAAATGAGAAACAAATTTGTAAGGTCATGAGTGACTTTGGTAGACTCTTAGGTATTCTTCTTAGATTAATGGGAACTAAATTTTCTTTATTAAGAAAGGGCCTAAAAATGGTTTTCTTACAACTTTTACAATGTCATACTTTGTGATATTGATTTCAAAGTTGCATTGCACGCAATTCTTAAAATATATCCCACTTTGTTAGACTTATATGATAAGATTCATGGTATGGTATATGAAAGTTTCTTGCAATATATAATTAGGAGCATGTATACATGTTGCAAAGTCATTTCTAATCAAGCTACAAGAAAATTTTTTTTTGTAAATCTTTAAACTAACTGTGTATGGTCTATTTTCAACTAACTAAAATAAAATAAAAAATAAAGAAAAATAAGAACTTTCATGATAGTTCTTCCTTTCAATCCATTTGCATGTAACTAACATTTAATCCTTAACCTATCCTATTATGCCTTAAAATATGTGCAAACACATATATGGTCTTTTAAAAATCATCATCCAACATTTCAATTAACAAGTATTTTTTCATTTAATTACATAATCACAACAATAAAATCTAACAAGATCCAAAAACACAAAGCTACAAAATAAACTAACCTTCATTTCTTTATCTTTCTCCTTTCTTTTTCATCTAAACTAAAACAATTTCATCCAACTAAACCCTAAAAGTAACATAAATTAGAAAATGACTCAAAATGAAACCAATTTAAGAAATTACTAATTACAATAGAGTTCAATTGGAAGCAGAGCTAATGGTGGCTATGGTATGTTATGGTAGTGAAAATAGGTGCAAAACAATAAAAAGTAGCAGTAGTAATGACGAATAGTAAAGAAATAGTGAAATAGAAAGATAGGGAAATGAGGGTCTAACATCGAGGAGTGATATAAGTTTCAATTTATTGACGGGTTAATCCATTGCTAATAGAAATTAATGAAATAGTGCATTTTAATTAGCAGGAGAATAACCACTAAATAATAATACATTCATTGGTAACTCTATCACTAATTGTTAAAAAAGTTCATCACATTGCAAAATAATTTAGAATTTTCATGCACAAGTCTATCACTAACTCTTTAAGTAATTCAAAATAAATTTTTCTTAATCTATCAATAAATTTTACTAATAGATTTAGAAATGGATATAGTTTCAGGGTGAAAAACTCTATAATAAAAAAGCTTAGTGATAAATTTGCTAATGGATGTATTATTATCCATTGCTAAAATCACAACATAAATTTAACTCTTACTATCTTAATTACTAACAGTAATTCCATTGTTAAAGTTTCATAATTAAATTCTAGCACTAAATACAGATTTTTCTTATAGTGACATTTACTGACTAAGTTAGCAATGGAATAAAAAATTTAGGGTTTGAATTACTAATAGATTCAGCGATGTTATCATGCATAAAAATTTGAGATTTTGTTTGGTAATGCAATGAAAATTTTTGTCGATGAGATAGGGAATTACTAGCAAAATTTTTAATACTATCATCAAATCCATTGCTAATTAAAACTCCCCATTTTATTAAAATGTATTAGTGACAAACTAATTTGTCATTAATTCCATCATTAACTTACTATATACATTAGAGCTTGATACTAAGCCTCTATTTTTCCCTTTTCCTTTTCTTCCTTTCCTCTCCTCTACCTAACTACTCTGCGTTTAAAGAATTACCTTTTGCTATTTGCTCCACCTCCAATTGATCTACGATCTAAATGGTAAGTTTTCAATTTACATGGGCTTCTCCCATCTTTATAAATTGATGTTAGTGTTCATTAATATTTTTAACAAATTTACTCCCTAGAACTCTAAAGAGGAATTGTTTAGTGCAAAAATAATTATTATCTCTAGTTTACTTTATGCATATCAACTAGATTTTGGAACTATTCCTTGCTTTTTAATTTATATGTTGTTAAAGTTGATATCCTGAACTTTTTAACCCAAGCTACAAATAAATTGCCATGTATAGAATCAATTAAGCTCTTGATGCTAACACAATGCTCATTGTCATATTGCCTATAAAAATTACATTACACTTATTTATAATCAATATTTACCTAACACCCCAAGAATAGTAAATATTTAAAACTAAAAAAAAAGGAGAAAAAACTTAATGTATGCTATATAAAAATTATAAATACTAATTAAAGAGCTTCAAATCTTAAAGCTTTTCTAGACTTGGAAGAATGGAGAAAAGAAGAAGAAAGGGAAGATTATGATTAATCTTCCAAAGCTAACCAAAATTCAATTTCTATGCTCCTAAAATTTGGAAGTTTTTAAAAGTTTATTGATTAAAATAAATTATCAAACTAAATTTAGAAATAGCATAAACTAAATAATTTGATATTAATAACTAATGTTTTTAATGATTCATTTTCATTAGAAGGAATAGAATCATGTTATGACATTAACAAGTAATAAAAAATTTATGCTAAAAACTTATAATGAAGAAATTCAAAAAAAATTGATTAAACTTTAGTTTATTTACATTGATTGTGTCAAATACCAAAAAAGCAGAGGAAGAAATTTCAATTTGAGTGAAACATAAGTGTTATATGAGCCAATACTATTCAAATTAGGTAGATGATAGTGTTCCACATAGTTTGTATTCCAAATTATAACCATCCTTACTAGTAGACACTTTATTTATAATGGTTAATTTAAGTTGCTTTTTGTAGTTTAATATTTTGAAACTTGTTATTTAGGGAATAATGTTAGATTTTATTTTTATCAACTTTTATGTATGCAAGTTGAGAAAAAATTTCCATGAACTTTTTTTATGTATTTTTGGACCTTTATAAATTTACTTTCTTACTTCAATTCATTCATTATTACTTCTTTCACTCCCTGCCTATTGTTAGGAGTAGTTATTTTACAAATATTTAGTATTTCCACATTTAGTGATATGGGTTCTTTCTAATTTTATTTTTCTAAAAAAGAGGTTGCACCTCTATCAATTTTAATGGTGGAACTAAGATCCTCTTTAGCTTACTTGTGGATTGCACTTAGTTTTCAACAATACAAGTATGTTTTTATTAAAAAGAGACTGCACCTTTGCCAATTTTGGTAGTGGTAAGAAGAATAGCTAACTCAAGATCCTCTTTAGCCTACTTGTGGATTACACTTAGTTTTCAAGAAGTTCTTCTTTGACCTACTTATGGATTGCACTAAGTTTTCAATAATACAATGTTAGCTCTTCTCCTTACCACTACTAAAATTGGTAGAAGTGCAATATCCTTTTTATAAGAACTAAATTGGAAAGAATATGTATTGCTAAATATGAAAATACTAGGTATTGATTAGATGACTTTTCCTAGAAGTAGGTAGAGAGTAAGGGAAGTAATATTGAATGAATTGAAAAGAGAACTAAATACACTTGGCAAAGAGTAGTCAACCCATTAATTTTATAATGATAACAAAAAAATTTATATGATTTGTTGATATCTACAGAGCACCTTCCCATTCATTAAGGACACCCACCAACACATCCTTAGGGTATAGATCCAATTGATGGTAAGATTTGGATCACATTCGGAGAGTAACTTGTAAGTATTAGTTTACAGTCCACCAAACGTTTGTATTAATTCATTTATATTATAAACATTTGTATTAAATTTAAGATTAACAGTTATATTTGGTTGTATTTGGCTACAAGTTAGTTGTTACATCAAACTATAATCCCATTAAGGACATAGTAAAAGTGATACATGGGATAGATTTTAGTTCTGACCCTCAATTGCATTAGCATCTCCTAAACGTCAGGAATGTTATTAAGAGAAAAAATTTTACAAAAAGAGAAAAAAAACAAAGAATAGTGCAAAAATATTATCAAGAGAGATAATATCTAAGCTCTCTTACATGCCCATAACACAAGTAACCAAGGAGCTTAATGTGGGTCTTATGGCTTTGAAGAAATGGTACAGAAAATTGGGTATTCAAAGGTTATAGTATAACTAAGGAAATAACTTTGAAGAAAATGATGAAATTATCCTTATGGTCTTCTTGAAGCAGTTTCTTAATTTCTAAAGTTTTATCCATTTTTTTATCCTTAATACTATTACCAATGAACCATCATAGAAATACCTACTTTTTCTTACTGCTAATACTTTTAAATTCACTTCATGTAGTTGGAAATATAGAAAAAGCAACAAGATTATCTTTGTTAATTTCAAAATGGTAATTTGACATACATTATGGTGAAAAGAGAATGATAGCCTTGGAGCAACATTTGCATCCTAGCAGTTGATAATCAAACAGCATGAGTGCAATATCAATACATTATTTGAGAAACCAGTCATTTAGGATTTTTGTTTTTTAAATGTATAAACCTTGGTCATCATTTCTTTATGTTGGATTTTATTGATTTTATTATCTTTTTAATTAATATGGATAAAATATCTATATTTAATTTTTTTTATGAATCAATTTTGTTTCATAAAATTCAATTCAAATATTTGATTATTGATAAGTTTTAGGCTTTATGAAATTTAATTAGGTTGGGTGTTTGCTATTTGAATTGTTACAAAAACAAATAATATATTAACAAATACATCTCAAATTAGTGACAGATTTTTGAAGATGATGCTCCACTAGTCTTACAATAATTTCCTAATTTAATAATGGAATTATTGGTGAAACAAAATTAGTGATAAAAAACCATTGCTAAATCATGATTTAGGGATGGGAATTCTATTAGTGGATATAAAATTAACGACAAATAACTACATCACTAATTTCATCTATCATTTATTTTGTTGTTGTTATCTCACCAAATTAGAGATAAATGTAGCGATGAATATAATATATTCATAATGAATTGAATTATCAGCACATCATTCACTTACGTCTTCTTTCTTGTTGCAATTTTTTTAGTGATAAATTTTTTCTTGCTAATTAGTACTTTTTCGCAGTTAAATTAATAAACAATATTGTAACTCTTTCCAAGTGAGATGAAAATTTTAAATTCCTTTTGCATGTAAATTTGGTTCAATTTAACAAAGTTAAAAATCGTGTACAAAATTTATATAAAAATTATAATTTCTTTAAACGATACTTCGATTACATAAACAAAACTCGTGATATTTATCTTGTTTGTCCCCCTCGAAAGTCTTTTCTCAAGGTCTGCCAACAACTAAACATTCAAATATATAAATCCTAGGTTATACTAAAAAATATATACTTTTTAAAAAAATTCATTAATTTTTTTAAAACTTATAATTTTTATATAAAATTTTATAATTTTTTTACTAAATGTAATAATTCTTTTAGTAATGTAAAGTTTTTGAATTTCTTTGCTGTCAATTTAAATGATAAGTTACAAATTTTTATATATTCACATAAAATTCTTATATATTAGAGTTTTTTAATAAAAATATAAAATTTTATATAAAGAATTAGAAATTTTTAACATTTTTGGTAATATAAAATTCGTTTTTTCAAGGAAGTATCATAAGAGTGTTATTAGATCATATTTAAATAATGACGTGCCACACTATTTAAAGCTGACATGATACAAATTTCGTGATAAATATAGAATTTTATTAAAATTCTATTTTTATATTTACACTCACTCATTTTCACTTAAAAATTAAATAGGTACGTACAAACTAATTTTGGATTTACTTGTTCTGGAATGGAAGTAGACTGAATGTAAGTTGCGAGGGACTTAGATAGAAAAGGAGAGAAGCGTTAGGAGAGAGTCAAAGAGAATGCTGGTTCTATCTATATCCATGGGTCCCACAAAGGACATCTAAAGTCTCACCATTGGCTAAATCACTGAGAGTGGGACCCATCTCATATTTAAACAAGGCAATCCTATTTGGTTCATTGTTAGCATGCATGCAAAGTGATATATCGCAGGGAATCAATGTAAAACGTGAAAAGCCTAATTTGAAGTGAATAAAACTGTAGCGTCAAAGGGATCTACTGTCTCGAGTTGAGGAAATGGAAATTTCATGAAGTTCATGTTTTTATCAATTCCTTTTGCAATTTTTATTTTAATTAATTTATTTAAAAAGTAATTATCAAGGCTCATTGTTCATAATATTAGTGATACAACTCCAATGCAATTGCTATTTTCACAATTTTTACCATATTGGTTACATTTTTTTTTTGCACTCATCCATATTTTTTCATATTTACTCGTAATTTTGTTAATTATAACAAAATTACAATTGTAAATTTAAATCACGTAATCGTTTTCGTGTTTGATTTACCATCTTTCTTATTAGCCATATTTTGCATGTGTTGTTTGAAAACATGTGCAAAAGGAACTTGCACATTCTCATGTCTCTGAGAAATTTCATTATAATTTTGTTATATCACTACTCAAGTTTCGCAGTATAAAGGTTTTGAAAAACAAAGAAAAAGAAGAAAACTTGACTCTAACGATATATCTAACTCATAAAAGCAAATTATTTTCTCGAATTCAAGAGCTTAGTCTTCAAGTTCTATGCACTTATATTTGAATAATAATTATGAGTTTACAACTTTTTTTTATATTTGTTGTAAAATATAAATGAATATGAATTTGATTTAAACATATTAGAATGTCAAAAGTTTACAGCGAAGGATTCAGAATCCAACGTTTGTTTTTGCTAGTTGTATTGGTAATTACATAGAAAAATAATTTGTTCATAACCTAAATCTCCTTTTTGTTAAGAGAAAAGAAAGAAAGAGTTTCTTAATCGTTCTGATAAATATTTTTTCCTTTTTTTTGTTAACCAACCTTTTAATTTCCTTTCTTTTGCTTAGTTATAGGTATTTCATAAATTGGATCATAGGTTGGGTTATGGACCTATTTTGGATGACTCGAATCCATGATCCAACATCTCTCATTCACACATAATGAGATCCATACTCTCTCAGCATTTCTTAAGAGAATATTATCTCTTATACTTTGTAACAAATCATACAAGAAAATAGGCCGTATGACCAGTATACTTCGAAATCTCTTTGCTATACATCTATTAGGAATATATATAACTTCTTGATAAACAATGAATCTTGAGTAAACCTTAAGTATGCAACACCCTAGATCATTTTATCACATTTGAATTTCTCAAATAATCTTATTCATATGCATCATATGCATTAGATATTACATTCGCAATTATAGACACACTATAACTGGTATACCGATGAATACAAATACAATGTGATATGTTTAATGGTCTTCCTCTTTTCTCCGATCTCTAGATTTTAATTTAATTTGCTTTTCTCATAATGGCCTACTAGATTGAACCTCTCATAGTTCTTTGATAATATTCTAAAATAGCAATCATTAAATTTAAATTTCAAAAAATAGAATAGAGTCATAAGGGTACAAATATAAGGTCATTATTCCATCAAAAGTCTCACATATCAAAGCTGAGATCTAGACTTTAATCACCTATGTTGATCATAATTTGCACACATGGTATGAAATATGTGTTACGATATTCTTTGTTTTTCCCATAGAGCATATGTTTTTATATAATATATTAACACTATACAGATAATGGTTCAAACATACTTAATGTCTAACTTGAGTTTACTAATCTATTTTTTCTCATTTCTATTAGAACTCATATTTAATAATTTAGATAAATGAAGTGAATTCCTCATTAATTCACTTACGGTCTTACATATGATCTCATCTTATTCATTAATAAGGTGACATTTATATTTTAAGTTTGGCTCTTGATTATCACTTAGATGAGAAGTTTAAAAATTATTTCTTCTCTTATCAATTATAAAAATTAACAAGAGGCGATTACTCATAGGGGTGGCAATTTCTGATATAACATGATAACCTAACACGAACCCGAAATCCAATATGTTTATTCGGGTTCGAGTTGATACACCAACCCATTTAAGAATTTTATTAAATTTTTAATAATTTAATTTTAGAAATAAATAATATTTTAATCATAAATAGATATATGTAATAAAAATATAAAATTATTAATTTAATAAATAATAATAAAAATTAAAATAATATTTTATTAATAATTAAAAATATTTTTTATAAAATAAAAATAATTAAATCTAATAAATAATTTTATAATATATATTTTATTATTTAAAATTATTAAATAAGTTAAACGGGTGACTTGTGGGTCAATACGAATAACATGATTAATAAATAAGTTAACCCAAATGACACGAATTGCCACCCCTAATTACTTATGTGAATGAGCTAATCTTCTATTTCTCCAACATAGTTTTTAATAACTTAAGAATGTTCTAAGAAACATTTATATATATATATATATATATATATATATATACGTAGGCTTATAATAAACATAATTATTATTTAGACATTAATATTCTATGAATATTGTTAAAAAATTACAATAATTTTATCAATATCTATACAATTCTTAGGATTTTACATGTTTTATGAATACATCTCGAGGAATAGGCTTAATCATAGGATCTACTACCATCTTGTGCATAGAAATGTATTTCATGTTCACTTCTTTACGTGCAATTATATCTCTCACAAAATTGTACTTTATGTTTATGTACTTAGTTTTATAGTGATATTTAGGATCCTTGTGTATGCTATTATTGCTTGGTTATCACAATTTACTAACATTGGATTAGCAATGTTAGTATTTACACATAAATGATCCAAAAAACTTTTAAGTCATACTGTTTCTTGTACTGTTATTGAAAATGTTACAAATTCATCTTCCATTATCGATAAGGCTATACATGATTACTTCTTACTATTCTAAGATATGGCACTATTATTTAGTAAGAAGATGTACCTAGAGATAGATTTCCTTTCATTTAAGTCTTCTCCCTGATCAACATCACTGTAGCCTTTTAATTGCAAATTATTTCCTTCATAACATAATAAATAGTCAATAATACTTTTAGATGCCTTAATATCCTTTTAATTGCTTTTCAATATGCTGGGCCTAGGTTGGACTGATATCGACTTACCATGCTAAAGACAAAATAGGTATTTGATCTTGTACATATAATTGCGTATATTAGACATCCAACTGCACTTGCATTGGAAACTTTTCTCATACATGTTTCTTCTTATAAAATCTTAGGACACATCCTTTAGCTTAAACCTTCATCTTTAGCAATAGGAGTGTCTTTTGGTTTATAATGCTATATTTGGAATCATTCAAGAATTTTGTTGATATAGTACTCTTGTGATAGAGATAATAATTTCTTTGAACGATTTCTTAAAATCTTAACTCTAAGAATATATGGAACTTCACCTATATCTTTTATTTCAAAATTAGATGAAAACCATCTTTTAATTTCATTAACATACTCCTTACTATTTCCAGCTATAAGTATAATGTTAACATATAATGATAAAATTATAAACTTATCCTTGGACTTTTTTGTATATATGTAATGATCTTTATCAATCATGATAAAATCATTTAACACTATCATATTGTGAAAGTGAATATACCATTCTCTTAAAGATTGCTTCAAGTCATATATAAATTTCAAAAGTCTACAAATTTTATTTTCTTAACTTTTTTTTTTATAAAACCTATAGACTATTGCATGAAGATTTCCTCTTCCAAATCTTTATTGAGAAATGCATTTTTTACATCCATTTGATATAATTTAAGGTTCATACTAGCAACTATAGCTAATATCAAATGGATTAAGGCAAATCTAACAATAGGTGTAAAAGTTTCCTTATAATCTATTCCTTCCTATTGTGTGTAACCTTTTATTACTAGTCTAGCCTTATATTATTCAAAAGTGCCATCAGCCTTGCGCTTGATTTTGAGAACTCATTTTTTTCCAATGACCTTATGTGTGTTAGGAAATCAATAAGTTTCTAAACTTGATTTGATCTTATAGACTCCATCTCTTCTTTCATTACTTTTATCCAATTCTCTTTATTAGGGCTAGAGAAAGCCTTCATAATATTTCTTGGCTCATCTTCATCTTGTGTAATGGCCACAAAGGCTTCACCACCTTTAATGTCGAAACAACGACAAGGAATGTCTTTTCTGCTATTAGGTTATAATTGAGGCTCTGGAGAAATATATTTCTCAAGGATTCTCAAATTGCTCCCACTTAAACCAGGATCATTATTTGTTTGACTATTCCTATTTGGATTACTCTTTGTTAATTAAAATCACTATCATTCACACTCAGAATTAGAGATATATTCCCTAAAATTCTCCCACTCAAAGAAAATGAGTCTTGAGCACTTGTATCCATAGTCTCATATAAAGATAAGTTTTAATTTATATCACCTTGTTTAGAAAAATCATTCTCTAAGAATGTGATATCTTGTGATTCAAATTCCATGAAACTCCTACTGTCATGTTCACTACTAAGCACATAGCCTTTCGAATGCTCTGAGCATCTGATAAAGATACATTTCTTTCCTTGAGCACCTAATTTGCCATGTGCATGCGAGGTATCAAGAACATAGGTTGCACATCCCTAAGGTCATAAAATACTTAGGTCAAGTTTTTGCTTCATCCATAACTCATATGGCATAATAGCAACTGATTTGCTAGGTAAACAATTAAGGATAAATGTGATAGTTAAAAGCACATCACCCCAATAAGTGATAGACAAATTTGCCTATGCCATCATAGACTTGACCATTTCCAAAAGTATTCAATTTTATCTCTTTACAATACCATTTTATTGAGGAGTGTGTGGATTCGTTAACTAAAGTTAAATCCCTTTTTCATCCTATAGTTGTTTAAACTTATTAGACAAATACTCATAACCACAACTGGTTTGTAATGCTTTTATTTTTTTATTTAATTAATTTTCAACTAAGCTCATATAACTTTGAAAGTAAATCAATGCTTCAGATTTGTATGCTATCAAATAGACAATACCAAATTAAGTGAAATTGTCTATAAGTGTGATGAAATATAAAGCTCAATGCTTGGTTCTCATATTTGTTAGACCACATATGTCAAATAGACTAATTCCAAGGGAAAGTCAATTCTAGTTTCTTTCCAAATAGTTTTATAATACTTTTGTCAACTAGGCAATGCTCATAAGTAGATAGATCTACTCTGTCATAATTAGGCAATAACCCTTTTTGGCTAATTTATCCATTCGATGTTGACTAATATGTCCAAGTTAAGCATCCTAAACATTTGCATCAATTTTAGAATTATATCACAATGTAAACATGGAATAACTAAGATTATATTCATAATGATCAATATCCATGACAATAAACCCATTTATTATATAACTAGATCCATAATAAGTTATTTTTAAAGATAATCCAATATTATTATTAGCAAGATACAAATTAAAATTGAGTTTTAATAAAACTAACATAGAGATTAAATAAATCTAAAATGCATATAAAACATTATGCAAAGTAAAGTTTGGCCACTTTGCAAGACTAACTTGCATGTGCACATGCAAGTTAGTCTTGCAAAGTGGCCAAACTTTACTTTTGCATAATGTTTTATATGCATTTTAGATTTATTTAATCTCTATGTTAGTTTTATTAAAACTCAATTTTAATTTGTATCTTGCTAATAATAATATTGGATTATCTTTAAAAATAACTTATTATGGATCTAGTTATATAATAAATGGGTTTATTGTCATGGATATTGATCATTATGAATATAATCTTAGTTATTCCATGTTTACATTGTGATATAATTCTAAAATTGATGCAAATGTTTAGGATGCTTAACTTGGACATATTAGTCAACATCGAATGGATAAATTAGCCAAAAAGGGTTATTGCCTAATTATGACAGAGTAGATCTATCTACTTATGAGCATTGCCTAGTTGACAAAAGTATTATAAAACTATTTGGAAAAGAAACTAGAATTGACTTTCCCTTGGAATTAGTCTATTTTGACATATGTGGTCTAACAAATATGAGAACCAAGCATTGAGCTTTATATTTCATCACACTTATAGACAATTTCACTTAATTTGGTATTGTCTATTTGATAGCATACAAATCTGAAGCATTGATTTACTTTCAAAGTTATATGAGCTTAGTTGAAAATTAATTAAATAAAAAAATAAAAGCATTACAAACCAGTTGTGGTTATGAGTATTTGTCTAATAAGTTTAAACAACTATAGGATGAAAAAGGGATTTAACTTTAGTTAACGAATCCACACACTCCTCAATAAAATGGTATTGTAAAGAGATAAAATTGAATACTTTTGGAAATGGTCAAGTCTATGATGGCATAGGCAAATTTGTCTATCACTTATTGGGGTGATGTGCTTTTAACTATCACATTTATCCTTAATTGTTTACCTAGCAAATCAGTTGCTATTATGCCATATGAGTTATGGATGAAGCAAAAACTTGACCTAAGTATTTTATGACCTTAGGGATGTGCAACCTATGTTCTTGATACCTCGCATGCACATGGCAAATTAGGTGCTCAAGGAAAGAAATGTATCTTTATCAGATGCTCAGAGCATTCGAAAGGCTATGTGCTTAGTAGTGAACATGACAGTAGGAGTTTCATGGAATTTGAATCACAAGATATCACATTCTTAGAGAATGATTTTTCTAAACAAGGTGATATAAATTAAAACTTATCTTTATATGAGACTATGGATACAAGTGCTCAAGACTCATTTTCTTTGAGTGGGAGAATTTTAGGGAATATATCTCTAATTCTGAGTGTGAATGATAGTGATTTTAATTAACAAAAGAGTAATCCAAATAGGAATAGTCAAACAAATAATGATCCTGGTCTAAGTGGGAGCAATTTGAGAATCCTTGAGAAATATATTTCTCTAGAGCCTCAATTATAACCTAATAGCACAAAAGACATTCCTTGTCGTTGTTTCGACATTAAAGGTGGTGAAGCCTTTGTGGCCATTACACAAGATGAAGATGAGCCAAGAAATATTATGAAGGCTTTCTCTAGCCCTAATAAAGAGAATTGGATAAAAGTAATGAAAGAAGAGATGGAGTCTATAAGATCAAATCAAGTTTAGAAACTTATTGATTTCCTAACACACATAAGGTCATTGGAAAAAATGAGTTCTCAAAATTAAGCGCAAGGCTGATGGCACTTTTGAATAATATAAGGCTAGACTAGTAATAAAAGGTTACACACAATAGGAAGGAATAGATTATAAGGAAACTTTTACACCTATTGTTAGATTTGCCTTAATCCATTTGATATTAGCTATAGTTGCTAGTATGAACCTTAAATTATATCAAATGGATGTAAAAAATGCATTTCTCAATAAAGATTTGGAAGAGGAAATCTTCATGCAATAGTCTATAGGTTTTATAAAAAAAAAAGTTAAGAAAATAAAATTTGTAGACTTTTGAAATTTATATATGACTTGAAGCAATCTTTAAGAGAATGGTATATTCACTTTCACAATATGATAGTGTTAAATGATTTTATCATGATTGATAAAGATCATTACATATATACAAAAAAGTCCAAGGATAAGTTTATAATTTTATCATTATATGTTAACATTATACTTATAGCTGGAAATAGTAAGGAGTATGTTAATGAAATTAAAAGATGGTTTTCATCTAATTTTGAAATAAAAGATATAGGTGAAGTTCCATATATTCTTAGAGTTAAGAT
This sequence comes from Sindora glabra, assembly GCA_020226215.1. Lineage (NCBI taxonomy): Eukaryota > Viridiplantae > Streptophyta > Magnoliopsida > Fabales > Fabaceae > Sindora > Sindora glabra. The sequence goes on along the minus strand of JAIUCU010000027.1, from coordinate 37,390 downwards.
TTTAAGAAATCGTTCAAAGAAATTATTATCTCTATCACAAGAGTACTATATCAACAAAATTCTTGAATGATTCCAAATATAGCATTATAAACCAAAAGACACTCCTATTGCTAAAGATGAAGGTTTAAGCTAAAGGATGTGTCCTAAGATTTTATAAGAAGAAACATGTATGAGAAAAGTTTCCAATGCAAGTGCAGTTGGATGTCTAATATACGCAATTATATGTACAAGATCAAATACCTATTTTGTCTTTAGCATGGTAAGTCGATATCAGTCCAACCTAGGCCCAACATATTGAAAAGCAATTAAAAGGATATTAAGGCATCTAAAAAGTATTATTGACTATTTATTATGTTATGAAGGAAATAATTTGCAATTAAAAGGCTACAGTGATGTTGATCAGGGAGAAGACTTAAATGAAAGGAAATCTATCTCTAGGTACATCTTCTTACTAAATATAGTGCCATATCTTAGAATAGTAAGAAGTAATCATGTATAGCCTTATCGATAATGGAAGATGAATTTGTAACATTTTCAATAACAGTACAAGAAACAGTATGACTTAAAAGTTTTTTGGATCATTTATGTGTAAATACTAACATTGCTAATCCAATGTTAGTAAATTGTGATAACCAAGCAATAATAGCATACACAAAGGATCCTAAATATCACTATAAAACTAAGTACATAAACATAAAGTACAATTTTGTGAGAGATATAATTGCACGTAAAGAAGTGAACATGAAATACATTTCTATGCACAAGATGGTAGTAGATCCTATGATTAAGCCTATTCCTCGAGATGTATTCATAAAACATGTAAAATCCTAAGAATTGTATAGATATTGATAAAATTATTGTAATTTTTTAACAATATTCATAGAATATTAATGTCTAAATAATAATTATGTTTATTATAAGCCTACGTATATATATATATATATATATATATATATAAATGTTTCTTAGAACATTCTTAAGTTATTAAAAACTATGTTGGAGAAATAGAAGATTAGCTCATTCACATAAGTAATTAGGGGTGGCAATTCTTGTCATTTAGGTTAACTTATTTATTAATCATGTTATTCGTATTGACCCACAAGTCACCCGTTTAACTTATTTAATAATTTTAAATAATAAAATATATATTATAAAATTATTTATTAGATTTAATTATTTTTATTTTTATAAAAAATATTTTTAATTATTAATAAAATATTATTTTAATTTTTATTATTATTTATTAAATTAATAATTTTATATTTTTATTACATATATCTATTTATGATTAAAATATTATTTATTTCTAAAATTAAATTATTAAAAATTTAATAAAATTCTTAAATGGGTTGGTGTATCAACTCGAACCCGAATAAACATATTGGATTTCGGGTTCGTGTTAGGTTATCATGTTATATCAGAAATTGCCACCCCTATGAGTAATCGCCTCTTGTTAATTTTTATAATTGATAAGAGAAGAAATAATTTTTAAACTTCTCATCTAAGTGATAATCAAGAGCCAAACTTAAAATATAAATGTCACCTTATTAATGAATAAGATGAGATCATATGTAAGACCGTAAGTGAATTAATGAGGAATTCACTTCATTTATCTAAATTATTAAATATGAGTTCTAATAGAAATGAGAAAAAATAGATTAGTAAACTCAAGTTAGACATTAAGTATGTTTGAACCATTATCTGTATAGTGTTAATATATTATATAAAAACATATGCTCTATGGGAAAAACAAAGAATATCGTAACACATATTTCATACCATGTGTGCAAATTATGATCAACATAGGTGATCAAAGTCTAGATCTCAGCTTTGATATGTGAGACTTTTGATGGAATAATGACCTTATATTTGTACCCTTATGACTCTATTCTATTTTTTGAAATTTAAATTTAATGATTGCTATTTTAGAATATTATCAAAGAACTATGAGAGGTTCAATCTAGTAGGCCATTATGAGAAAAGCAAATTAAATTAAAATCTAGAGATCGGAGAAAAGAGGAAGACCATTAAACATATCACATTGTATTTGTATTCATCGGTATACCAATTATAGTGTGTCTATAATTGCGAATGTAATATCTAATGCATATGATGCATATGAATAAGATTATTTGAGAAATTCAAATGTGATAAAATGATCTAGGGTGTTGCATACTTAAGGTTTACTCAAGATTCATTATTTATCAAGAAGCTATATATATTCCTAATAGATGTATAGCAAAGAGATTTCGAAGTATACTGGTCATACGGCCTATTTTCTTGTATGATTTGTTACAAAGTATAAGAGATAATATTCTCTTAAGAAATGCTGAGAGAGTATGGATCTCATTATGTGTGAATGAGAGATGTTGGATCATGGACTCGAGTCACCCAAAATAGGTCCATAACCCAACCTATGATCCAATTTATGAAATACCTATAACTAAGCAAAAGAAAGGAAATTAAAAGGTTGGTTAACAAAAAAAAAGGAAAAAATATTTATCAGAACGATTAAGAAACTCTTTCTTTCTTTTCTCTTAACAAAAAGGAGATTTAAGTTATGAACAAATTATTTTTCTATGTAATTACCAATACAACTAGCAAAAACAAACGTTGGATTCTGAATCCTTCGCTGTAAACTTTTGACATTCTAATATGTTTAAATCAAATTCATATTCATTTATATTTTACAACAAATATAAAAAAAAGTTCTAAACTCATAATTATTATTCAAATATAAGTGCATAGAACTTGAAGACTAAGCTCTTGAATTCGAGAAAATAATTTGCTTTTATGAGTTAGATATATCGTTAGAGTCAAGTTTTCTTCTTTTTCTTTGTTTTTCAAAAACCTTTATACTGCGAAACTTGAGTAGTGATATAACAAAATTATAATGAAATTTCTCAGAGACATGAGAATGTGCAAGTTCCTTTTGCACATGTTTTCAAACAACACATGCAAAATATGGCTAATAAGAAAGATGGTAAATCAAACACGAAAACGATTACGTGATTTAAATTTACAATTGTAATTTTGTTATAATTAACAAAATTACGGGTAAATATGAAAAAATATGGATGAGTGCAAAAAAAAAAATGTAACCAATATGGTAAAAAATTGTGAAAATAACAATTGCATTGGAGTTTGTATCACTAATATTATGAACAATGAGCCTTGATAATTACTTTTTAAATAAATTAATTAAAATAAAAATTGCAAAAGGAATTGATAAAAACATGAACTTCATGAAATTTCCATTTCCTCAACTCGTGACAGTAGATCCCTTTGACGCTACAGTTTTATTCACTTCAAATTAGGCTTTTTCACGTTTTACATTGATTCCCTGCGATATATCACTTTGCATGCATGCTAACAATGAACCAAATAGGATTGCCTTGTTTAAATATGAGATGGGTCCCACTCTCAGTGATTTAGCCAATGGTGAGACTTTAGATGTCCTTTGTGGGACCCATGGATATAGATAGAACCAGCATTCTATTTGACTCTCTCCTAACGCTTCTCTCCTTTTCTATCTAAGTCCCTCGCAACTTACATTCAGCCTACTTCCATTCCAGAACAAGTAAAATCCAAAATTAGTTTGTACGTACCTATTTAATTTTTAAGTGAAAATGAGTTGAGTGTAAATATAAAAATAGAATTTTAATAAAATTCTATATTTATCACGAAATTTGTATCACGTCAGCTTTAAATAGTGTGGCACGTCATTATTTAAATATGATCTAATAACACTCTTATGATACTTCCTTGAAAAAACGAATTTTATATTACCAAAAATGTTAAAAATTTCTAATTCTTTATATAAAATTTTATATTTTTATTAAAAAACTCTAATATATAAGAATTTTATGTGAATATATAAAAATTTGTAACTTATCATTTAAATTGACAGCAAAGAAATTCAAAAAATTTACATTACTAAAAGAATTATTACATTTAGTAAAAAAATTATAAAATTTTATATAAAAATTATAAGTTTTAAAAAAATTAATGAATTTTTTTAAAAAGTATATATTTTTTAGTATAACCTAGGATTTATATATTTGAATGTTTAGTTGTTGGCAGACCTTGAGAAAAGACTTTCGAGGGGGACAAACAAGATAAATATCACGAGTTTTGTTTATGTAATCGAAGTATCGTTTAAAGAAATTATAATTTTTATATAAATTTTGTACACGATTTTTAACTTTGTTAAATTGAACCAAATTTACATGCAAAAGGAATTTAAAATTTTCATCTCACTTGGAAAGAGTTACAATATTGTTTATTAATTTAACTGCGAAAAAAGTACTAATTAGCAACAAAAAATTTATCACTAAAAAAAATTGCAACAAGAAAGAAGACGTAAGTGAATGATGTGCTGATAATTCAATTCATTATGAATATATTATATTCATCGCTACATTTATCTCTAATTTGGCGAGATAACAACAAAAAAAATAAATGATAGATGAAATTAGTGATGTAGTTATTTGTTGCTAATTTTATATCCACTAATAGAATTCCCATCCCTAAATCATGATTTAGCAATGGTTTTTTATCACTAATTTTGTTTCACCAATAATTCCATTGTTAAATTAGGAAATTATTGTAAGACTAGTGGAGCATCATCTTCAAAAATCTGTCACTAATTTGAGATGTATTTGTTAATATATTATTTGTTTTTGTAACAATTCAAATAGCAAACACCCAACCTAATTAAATTTCATAAAGCCTAAAACTTATCAATAATCAAATATTTGAATTGAATTTTATGAAACAAAATTGATTCATAAAAAAAAATTAAATGTAGATATTTTATCCATATTAATTAAAAAGATAATAAAATCAATAAAATCCAACATAAAGAAATGATGACCAAGGTTTATACATTTAAAAAACAAAAATCCTAAATGACTGGTTCTCAAATAATGTATTGATATTGCACTCATGCTGTTTGATTATCAACTGCTAGGATGCAAATGTTGCTCCAAGGCTATCATTCTCTTTTCGCCATAATGTATGTCAAATTACCATTTTGAAATTAACAAAGACAATCTTGTTGCTTTTTCTATATTTCCAACTACATGAAGTGAATTTAAAAGTATTGGCAGTAAGAAAAAGTAGGTATTTCTATGATGGTTCATTGGTAATAGTCTTAAGGATAAAAAAATGGATCAAACTTTAGAAATTAAGAAACTGCTTCAAGAAGACCATAAGGATAATTTTCATCATTTTCTTCAAAGTTATTTCCTTAGTTATACTATAACCTTTGAATACCCAATTTTCTGTACCATTTCTTCAAAGCCATAAGACCCACATTAAGCTCCTTGGTTACTTGTGTTATGGGCATGTAAGAGAGCTTAGATATTATCTCTCTTGATAATATTTTTGCACTATTCTTTATTTTTTTTCTCTTTTTTGTAAACTTTTTTCTCTTAATAACATTCCTGACGTTTAGGAGATGCTAATGCAATTGAGGGTCAGAACTAAAATCTATCCCATGTATCACTTTTACTATGTCCTTAATGGGATTATAGTTGGATGTAACAACTAACTTGTAGGCAAATACAACCAAATATAACTATTAATCTTAAATTTAATACAAATGTTTATAATATAAATGAATTAATACAAACGTTTGATGGACTGTAAACCAATACTTACAAGTTATTCTCCGAATGTGATCCAAATCTTACCATCAATTGGATCTATACCCTAAGGATGTGCTGGTGGGTGTCCTTAATGAATGGGAAGATGCTCTGTAGATATCAACAAATCATATAAAATTTTTTGTTACCATTATAAAATTAATGGGTTGAATACTCTTTGCCAAGTGTATTTAGTTCTCTTTTCAATTCATTCAATATTACTTCCCTTACTCTCTACCTACTTCTAGGAAAATTCATCTAATCAATACCTAGTATTTTCATATTTAGCAATGCATATTCTTTCTAATTTAGTTCTTATAAAAAAGAGATTGCACTTCTGCCAATTTTAGTAGTGATAAGCAGAAGAGCTAACATTGTATTATTGAAAACTTAGTGCAATCCATAAGTAGGTCAAAGAAGAACTTCTTGAAAACTAAGTGTAATCCACAAGTAGGCTAAAGAGGATCTTGAGTTAGCTATTCTTCTTACCACTACCAAAATTGGCAAAGGTGCAGTCTCTTTTTAATAAAAACATACTTGTATTGTTGAAAACTAAGTGCAGTCCACTAGTGGGCTAAAGAGGATCTTAGTTTAACTTTTCTCTTTACCACCATTAAAATTGATAGAGGTGCAACCTCCTTTTTAGAAAAAGCAAATTAGAAAGAACCTATATCATTAAATGTGGAAATACTAAATATTGGTAAAATAACTACTCCTAACAATAGGCAGGGAGTGAAAGAAATAATAAGGAATGAATTGAAGTAAGAAAGTAAATTTATAAAGGTCTAAAAATACATAAAAAAAGTTCATGGAAATTTTTTCTCAACTTGCATACATAAAAGTTGATAAAAATAAAATCTAACATTATTCCCTAAATAACAAGTTTCAAAATATTAAACTACAAAAAGCAACTTAAATTAACCATTATAAATAAAGTGTCTACTAGTAAGGATGGTTATAATTTGGAATACAAACTATGTGGAACACTATCATCTACCTAATTTGAATAGTATTGGCTCATATAACACTTATGTTTCAATCAAATTGAAATTTCTTCCTCTGCTTTTTTGGTATTTGACACAATCAATGTAAATAAACTAAAGTTTAATCAATTTTTTTTTTAATTTCTTCATTATAAGTTTTTAGCACAAATTTTTTATTACTTGTTAATGTCATAATATGATTCTATTCCTTCTAATGAAAATGAATCATTAAAAACATTGGTTATTAATATTAAATTATTTAGTTTATGCTATTTCTAAATTTAGTTTGATAATTTATTTTAATCAATAAACCTTTAAAAACTCCTAAATTTTAGGAGCATAGAAATTGAATTTTGGTTAGCTTTGGAAGATTAATCATAATCTTCCCTTTCTTCTTCTTTTTCTCCATTCTTCCAAGTCTAGAAAAGCTTTAAGATTTGAAGCTCTTTAATTAGTATTTATAATTTTTATATAGCATACATTAAGTTTTTTCTCCTTTTTTTTAGTTTTAAATATTTACTATTCTTGGGGTGTTAGGTAAATATTGATTATAAATAAGTGTAATGTAATTTTTATAGGCAATATGACAATGAGCATTGTGTTAGCATCAAGAGCTTAATTGATTCTATACATGGCAATTTATTTGTAGCTTGGGTTAAAAAGTTCAAGATATCAACTTTAACAACATATAAATTAAAAAGCAAGGAATAGTTCCAAAATCTAGTTGATATGCATAAAGTAAACTAGAGATAATAATTATTTTTGCACTAAACAATTCCTCTTTAGAGTTCTAGGGAGTAAATTTGTTAAAAATATTAATGAACACTAACATCAATTTATAAAGATGGGAGAAGCCCATGTAGATTGAAAACTTACCATTTAGATCGTAGATCAATTGGAGGTGGAGCAAATAGCAAAAGGTAATTCTTTAAACATAGAGTAGTTGGGTAGAGGAGAGGAAAGGAAGAAAAGGAAAAGGGAAAAATAGAGGTTTGGTATCAAGCTCTAATGTATATAGTAAGTTAGTGATGGAATTAATGACAAATTAGTTTGTCACTAATACATTTTAATAAAATGGGGAGTTTTAATTAGCAATGGATTTGATGATAGTACTAAAATTTTTTCTAGTAATTCCCTATGTTATTGACAAAAAGTTTCATTGCATTACCAAACAAAATATCAAATTTTTATGCATGATAACATCGCTAAATCTATTAGTAATTCAAACCCTAAATTTTTTATTCCATTGCTAACTTAGTCAGTAAATGTCACTATAAGAAAAATCTGTATTTAGTGATAGAATTTAATTATGAAACTTTAACAGTGGAATTACTGTTAGTTATTAAGATAGTAAGAGTTAAATTTATGTTGTGATTTTAGCAATGGATAATAATACATCCATTAGCAAATTTATCACTAAGCTTTTTTATTTATAAAGTTTTTTCACCTTGAAACTATATCCATTTCTAAATCTATTAGTAAAATTTATTGATAGATTAAGAAAAATTTATTTTGAATTACTTAAAGAGTTAGTGATAGACTTGTGCATGAAAATTCTAAATTTATTTTGCAATGTGGTGAACTTTTTTAACAATTAGTGATAGAGTTACCAATGAATGTATTATTATTTAGTGGTTATTCTCCTGCTAATTAAAATGCACTATTTCATTAATTTCTATTAGCAATGGATTAACCCGTCAATAAATTGAAACTTATATCACTCCTCGATGTTAGACCCTCATTTCCCCTATCTTTCTATTTCACTATTTCTTTGCTATTCGTCATTACTACTGCTACTTTTTATTGTTTTGCACCTATTTTCACTACCATAACATACCATAGCCACCATTAGCTCTGCTTCCAATTGAACTCTATTGTAATTAGTAATTTTCTTAAATTGGTTTCATTTTGAGTCATTTTCTAATTTATGTTACTTTTAGGGTTTAGTTGGATGAAATTGTTTTAGTTTAGATGAAAAAGAAAGGAGAAAGATAAAGAAATAAAGGTTAGTTTATTTTGTAGCTTTGTGTTTTTGGATCTTGTTAGATTTTATTGTTGTGATTATGTAATTAAATGAAAAAATACTTGTTAATTGAAATGTTGGATGATGATTTTTTAAAAGACCATATATGTGTTTGTACATATTTTATGGCATAATAGGATAGGTTAAGGATTAAATGTTAGTTACATGCAAATGGATTGAAAGGAAGAACTGTCATGAAAGTTCTTATTTTTATTTATTTTATATTTTATTTTAGTTAGTTGAAAATAGACCATACACAGTTAGTTTAAAGATTTACAAAAAATTTTTCTTGTAGCTTGATTAGAAATGACTTTGCAACATGTATACATGCTCCTAATTATATATTGCAAGAAACTTTGATATACTATACCATGAATCTTATCATATAAGTCTAACAAAGTGGGATATATTTTAAGAATTGCGTGCAATGCAACTTTGAAATCAATATCACAAAGCATGACATTGTAAAAGTTGTAAGAAAACCATTTTTAGGTCCTTTCTTAACAAAGAAAATTTAGTTCCCATTAATCTAAGAAGAATACCTAAGAGTCTACCAAAGTCACTCATGACCTTACAAATTTGTTTCTCATTTATGTTCTTTAAAAGACTTTATTTAAACCTAAGTTAGTGCAGAATCTCTTATTTATTTATGGGAATATATGTGGCTAGAGGATTCTATTCCCAAAAATCATTGTTAGTTTTTTTTTTTGGCTTCAAGTAATAACTGTGACTTAGTTTTTATTTATTCTATAGTTATTTATTTCATGTTCAACTTATGATATTATTTTTGGTGTTGATGAATGGTATTTTTGACTTGTGCAAATTCTAAGTAATTGATGGAGTTCTTATTGTTATCTTAAAAATGGATGTAATGTTGTGTTGGAAAATCATAGTTATAGTGTACTTATGATATTGGTTCTTACTTATTAAGCTTGGAAATTGAAATTAATTCTTAAGGAAGTTAGAAAATCAAAATCAATTTTAGTTGTAATATTAGTATTAGAATTAGGATTTAGGTAAGTTGGTATTTATTAATTATTTGTTTCATTTATTGAATATTGTAAAGTATTACATTGTCATCATGAAAAGCTAGTAGATTCACTTTCATTAGGGATGGTATTTGTGGGCTCGAAGTTTGCTATACTAGGTTGATGACTCCATTATTTTCAACCATTCTAAGCGCCAACATAGTAATGCCCGTAGCACCAATAGCTACCATTGGTTTGTAAATGTCACTACTGTCATCGAGGTAAGAGTTGTAGGCTTCCTTGATAGTTCATGAAGGCTTTTCCCAATCTATTACCCAAGACCCCACCTAGTAAACTATAGAACACTCAAGCATTTGTCTGGGACACCCATTAACACATCATTAGGGTAAAGACTTAATTGATGGTTGGATTTAGGTGCATCTGAGGGCAATTTGTAAGTATTGGTTAGACATTCAATAATATAATTATAGTTAGCATTAAGTTGTATTAATTGATTAACTTTTAATGATTTATTTGTATTAATTTATATTATTTAACATTTATGTTATTTTTTCACTGCTATATTTAGTTTTAGGTTAATTATTATGTTTATCCATAGTCCTATTAGGAATATAAAAAGGGTAATATAAGTGCACTTTATAGAGGTAGTCTTCACTTACACTAGCATCTTTAAGAAGTTTAAAGCTAATTGGTTTAGGGATTGGCATGCAAATTTAGGGTTTAATGTTATTATATATTTGTATTTATATTTTAATTTAGAAATTATTAATATTTGACTTAAGTTATTCAATGTTTTGTAGGCCTTATACAAATAAAAAGAAAATTTGACCATAAGGTTGTAATCAATTATAAGGGCATGATAGATTAGGCAAGGAAAAGTCTGCTAAAGAAGTATTAGTATATGCATAATGACATTTTTAGGCTTTAAAAAAGAAGTAGGCTGGGTATGCTGACTTTAGGAGAAAACAAGAAATCAACAAAAAAATATATATATATATGTTTACAATTTGAGGTAGCCTATACACTAGTGGTTCCATTTCCATATTAAAGCATAGAAGAAATATGGTAAAGTTTTATTCTTAGTTTAAAGTTAGTTTTAGCATTAGTTTATTAATTTTATTACTTACATTTGTGTATGTACATAAATTTCTAAGTAACTAGCCTCATTTGGATACCTATTGAAAGGAGGTATTCCCATGCATTCATATTCATGTGACTTTAGAAGGCACTTATTAATTTGTAAATGAGAGAACTAATAAGACCAAGGTAAAATTTACATGTCATTATATGTTTTTCTATATTATAAGTGTTTAACCTTTAAGTTTAATTTTATAGGTTGAGTTTTCTATAATGTTGGATGTGCAGTCCTCTCAAATATCAGCTAAAGGTGATGGCAGCTTTACACAGGTTGACAAAACCTTATTATGGATAGAGGTAGCTAGTGGCTAGAACAAAAAAAGTTGTATTTATGGTATTGGACTGGAGGCATGCAAAGTTGTTAGGCTATTATCTACTGTTATTTGCTATGGTTAGTTTACCCTTGTAACCTATGCTAGAGTATTTATATAACACTATTGAGTGACATAATGCAAAGCTTAAGGAGGTACAAGAGAGGATAACAACCTAAAAGCAATAATTTACTTTTTAGCAATTATTGATTAAGAAAAATCAATGCAACATTAGAGAATTATTTAATAGGCTAGAGATGGCCACTACCACCTATTCTTAATAGTTGCTATTGCTAATTGATCAGAGGCATGAGCACCTTCAGGATATCCACTAGTGAGATACAAAGAATTATTCACCTAGTGTTTTTGTTTTTATATGTATATATATTTATATAGTTTTTTTTCTACATTGGATTTCACTAATTTTTTGTTATGACCTAACTCTCGAGTACTATGACTGGTATAAAAAATACCTGACTAGTATTTATTTATTAATTAGCTATCTTTACAAGCCATTGAAACATTTTTTACTCTTTTGCTACCTAACTTTGCTAAGATAAAATAGGCATTTATAAAAGGTAGAATTAGTTACATGTTTAATTGAAAATTTAAAATATAATTTATATAGACAAAAAGATTTATACAAGTGTACTAAAGTTTTGCAAAAACAAATGTTTACATATAAAACTTGTAAGTAAAGAAACTCCTAATTTGACCTATCCTATTTTCATTTTGGATCTTCCTTGGGATTAGTTTCAATAGATAAGGAAGATGGAGGATCTAACCTATTGAAAAGACCAGAACTACTAAACATATCCTCTTGAGAATGGTTGGGCAAAATAGGATTACTAACAAAAGGATTTACTTGGAGTTTAGTTTTTTTAGTCTTACAAAATAATCAATACAAGGCCTCATCATTATCATTTAAAATCTGTATTGGAATATAACCTAGAAAGTTCCCCAAGGCATTAAAAAGGTTCTTTTACGAATATCGATCATTCTTTGGCGATCCATGTCTAAAATTTATGAATAAAAGATTAATAACAAAGAGTGAGTATTAAAACACTCAGTGCTTGGCTACTTTTCTCTTTTTCTAGGGAGTTTTCACCATAATAGATCAAAGACATATGTATATAACAATGTAAAATAAATAATAATTTAATTTAACTCTATTGTATCTATTATAACTTTTTTATGTAATGATTACAAAGATTCTCTAAAGAATGATAATAATTAGTATATAAGTTTCTCCTTATATCTTCGATCTAACCTTATCTCCTATCACCCTAGGCATTAAGCCACCAACCTTATTCATCCAATCCTTACCACTCTTCTCCTTCACTATGAAAGATGAATAACTCACCTTCACGAATCAAATTCATGTGGAGTAATGTTATGACACCAACCATAGCATCAATTACTAATTTTAAATTCAAAAGGTATGGTCAGAATACCAATTATGCTATAAAGTCTTACCATTGTCATATATTTTCAATTCTTAACATCACATAACATTATATCAAGGTTAATACATAGCTCTTTTTATTCAAAACCATAACAAAAATTAACTTTTTTGCGTAGCTATTAATTTTAGTCTAAGCATCATCAATTATTTCTTAAACTTTAATTTCTTACAACATCACTTAACAAGAATAATTAAGCATTGAACTTGCTATGCAACATGGAGTATTTCCATGGTTTAGTGTCTTCTTAGGTTCCCCAAATCCATTTAAAAGTTTATCTAATGCTTTCAGCACACCAATTTATATCAAACAAAATTTTCTCACTATTTGACTATCCTCAAGTATTGTTCACTCAATTCTAAAATAAGGAACTTCAAATAGGATAGTATAAGAGTAATTACAATGAAAGTCTTTTTTTAATATGTAAACCACTTTCAATTATCACTAAATTCTAATACAATATTCCTAACATGTAAATTAATGATAAACATCAATTATTTCACAAAAATTTCAGATGATTACTATTTATACAAAACTAAAAACTCAAAATTGCCATTTTTAGGTAGCTTTGGAGTTGTAGAAAAAAGGCCTTCTTAGCATTTAAATCAATTCCAATTGCTATCAAATTTTTAGTAAGGTTACTAGCATATTAATAATAAAAAAATTAATTACTCTAATTTTTCTCAATTAAATTATGGCACGAATAGCACTAAACAGTAGCATATAGAATCTAAATTCTATTTTAAGTCATTATAACTAAAGTCAATTCAAATGTATTTTCATAACTCTAAACTTTTTTTAAAATTCCTAAATTTGTCACACCTATCTTAATACTATTTGTAGCATGATTGTACCAAAAATTGAAATTTAAATAATTTGTAACCTTAAATTCCAAAGTGAAATAGAAACATATTATTAAACTTTCTTAGCAAACTCTTGTTTCTACAATTTTTCTATGGTCTTTTCTTGAGCTAAAACTTAATAAAATCATCTTCTACTCATCTTACCACTACAATATCAACAATCATATCCTCATATTAATATTTATACTGTATCAAAATTAAATCATTTAGCATCACAATACATTTACAATAACAAATGTCATCAAATCTCTTCATTTTTCATGGAAAACTTAATAGAATAAAAGGTAGTTGCCACTCACATCAACTTCTTAAGTCTCTAACCTTTCAAATGCCTTTTAGACTAGCAAAAGAGAAGATCCACTAAAATAAATTAAATTTTAAAAATTTTGGAGAGGAAATGATCATGAAAACTTGAAACAGATAAAAAAGAACCTAAGTTTCCATTGCTAAATTTGATAAAATCTCTAAAAAAACCTCTTAGAGATTATTAGAACTTGAAAGCTCTATTAAAGGAAACCCTAAGGAGTCACAATTTTGGCTAGAAAATGATAAAAAAATCATGCAAAAAATGTCCTAAAAAGGCTTTATATAAACCTTAATTTCTAAAGCTTACAACATAACCTTTCTATTTTTTTTTGTAAAATTTTGCTGATAATTTGTAGCATATGGTACACGGCTTTTTTGGCCTAATACTTAGAATATTTTTCTCATAAATCCACTAAAACTTAGCTAAATAAAATTCTTAGAAAAGCTTACTAACAAATGCCCTTAATCTTTTCACTTTTTCGCTAAAATGTTATAAGCTTCTTTTATAAGATTGGGCCTTGTTTTGGGTTTGAATTTTCTAGTTCCATAAATCACATTTGGGCTAAAAAAATTTAGGTTAATGTTAACCAAGCAAGCTAAAATGATTTATTTCAATTTTAGGCCTAAGCTCTAAATTTTTGGAATACATAAGCTAACTTCGGGTTACCCAAATCCCTAATTTTCTATTGTGTCTTTAAATAATTTTTTCAAACTCAATGTTAGGTTTTTTTATGATATTTTGATCCATAGTAACGCCTAAGATAATTCCTATAATAATTCTAAATAGATAAACCTTCATACTATCTTTACAGTTTACCTGAACTTTACTTGATTGCGTTATTAGATTTTTTGTTAGCGTGATTTCTATTCTAATTTCCTTCTTAAATTTTCTTACTCTATTAGGGTATTATATTTATTTTTTTAACTTATGAAAATAAAATATTAACATTCAATTTTATTTTATGAATTTGATTCGATCATTTAATTCAAGATAGTGCTTAGGCATTATGAATTTTGATCATTCCAAAAATGCTTAATGTTTGGCTTGCAAAATGTTTGCTACAAAAACATGTAGCATATTGACAAATATATCTCAAGTTAGTGATGGATTTATGAATACAATGCCATTTAATTTCACAAGAATTTCAAATTTTAGCAACAAAATTACTAATGAATTAAAATTAACGATAGAAAGCTTCATCACTAAATTAGGATTCTAACATTGAACACAAATTAGTGAAAGATAGTTGCATTGCTAAATCCAAATCAACAACATACATTCCATCAGTAAATATAAAGTTAATGATGGAGAAAGGTGTCAATAATTCCATTTATTGTTCATTTCGTTTATCATTAGCCCGTAAAATTATTAATGAAAATAATGATACAAACTTAGTGATGGATAACAAAATGCCATCATTAATTGAATTACTAACACAATGTTTACTCATACCTCGTAATTCATTGCTTTTTTTAACATTCAATTTCTTAAAATTAGCCATGAATTTTTTCATTGCTAATTACTATTTTTTTATAGTATGCTATTGACAATTTAGAGAGATATATAGTTTTAATTTAGAAAATTCTAGAAATTTGAAACTTTAGTGATGAAATTATTGATAAATAATACAATATTTGTCTTTAATTTTGTTGCTAAAATCACATCATAAATATGATCTTGGAGTCTCAATTACCAATGATAATTTCTTTGCTAATTTTTGTTACTAAATACAAATTTTAATGTAATGATTATTCAATTCAATATTCAAGATTTGGGTGATTTTTATATACTTTAGTGTCATTTAATGTGTATGTGAGACAATAAGGCATAAGCCTAAAAAAGTGATGGTTTAGTTGCATAAATCCCTAGCTAATCCCTTTTCTATTTTAATTCAAATTTTTATTTGAGAAAAATAAGCAAATTCATCATTAAAGGAAAGATACACCCATCAATAAATTCATTTTTTATGAAGAAAATGCCAAAATAAGTTGTTTTGGTGATGTGGACTTAGTTAATAAGAACCTTTTGAAGTCAAGGATTCCATCCAAGAGAAAGTGAATTAAGTTTTAGAAATTTACATCTTTTCAAACAAATTCAATTTTTACAAAGATTTTTTAAAGTTAAAACACTTGGAATAATAGATAAATAATTAGCCGTGAAAGCAATCAATTCTAAAGTAGAGAAATCAAACTAATAGCATACCATCATAATTAAGTAGAAAAAATATATAAAAAATTAAAGAGGTAAAGAAGAGAAGATTAAACATAATGATTTATAGTGATTCGACCTTAAAGATCTAACATTCCAATGATTACATCTACAACCAAGCCTACTTGACTTAGATTTTATTCATTCATTATCTCTTCAAGGTATAATCTAGGCATTTCAAAAAGTTTCTTACAATATCTTCTGATATAAGAAAATTCCTTTAAGTTTCTTCACTCAAAATGCACTTTAGCCAAGAGATAACTTGCCATTGGAAATCTTAAGGATGCTCACCCTAAAATACAATAAAAAATTATTTAAGATAAGAAATTTTAGCTCATAAACTCTCAGATTGAATACACAACGAAGAACAAGAAGAGGAAATTTGATTTAGAAGGCTCAAAGGATTTTCATCATTAGAGAGGAAAGAGATCAGTTTCGTGTTCAACATAATAGAAAATACTCTTACAACTAATTTGAAATCATTTTCTAAGCTTTAAAGAGGACTTAGGTGCTATTAATGCTTGTTAAACAATTAAAGGGTCACTATAAATAAGTTAGCATATAAGGAATTAGTTTGCAAAGCAATTCCTTGTGCTTAGAAAATTTAAATTTTTTAGGGGGGAGTCACTTTGCAAAGCACTTCCTCCTATAGGGAAAACTTACTAAACTTGCAAAAGTGCTTTGCGAACAGATTTTATGGGGGAAAATTTTAGTTTTGAAATAAGGTACTAGGAATCACTTCATGAAGTGATTTTTGCCATCCAAAAGTAGCATGGAAAAAGAAAGTGATACAAATTCTTTACAATGCCTAAAAACATAATTTTTTTTCAAAAATATTTAAAACATTCTTAAACAACACTTAAAACATTTCTAAATTAATTACTGTGTTTTAAATCAATGTTTTTTCCCTTAATTTAGTATCAATGATGAGAAAAAATATTTAACTATATTATTTCCTACTATTTCATGTCTTTTAGTGTATTATACTTGCTAAATTTCATAGAATTGGCCTTGTTTTATAATTTGGGATTGTTTTACAAAGTTATGAATTTATTCAATTAATGCTAGATGTTAGCATTATTTTATTTTTCAACTATATCTTGGGCTCTAGATGTTAATCAGAGTGATCTTTATACCATTGAAAAGCTAAAGAAATGTCTATGACTTTGGTGTTTTCATCAAAGCTCAATTTAAACTCTTGAAACCTTTATTTAGTTGAGAAGTTAAAGCTTTGTCTCTATCCTAATTAAACTATTTTCAATTTTTGAGCTATATTTGGAGTTACAGAGATTCAATTAATGTGAAACTAGTGCCTGAATCTCTAAATGAACCAGATTTATAACTTTTATATTTATGAATTACCCAAATTACATTATTTTAGTAGTCTTATACTAGTTTAAAATCAAAACTACAAGAACTCATTGGTTATATCACTTAGAGTTGATTGCTTTATAAAAATAGGTTTTAGGCTTTTAAAATTAGGAAGGCCCATCTTGTAATCTTAAGAGGTACAGAATCTATGTTTAGTAAGGTTTTAGATTAATTAGGTTAGATAAAAAATGCAATAAAAATAGGAAACATTGGTCCCAATAAAACATTAAAGAAAATAGGTAGACCACTATCCTTACAATTTGATCTTATCATCAAGCACCCCCATTGTTCAAAACTATTCGAAATTCCCATAACTAGTAGGGATGCTAGTTAAGACATATTGTAAGCCATTCCATAAGTCTTGGCAAGTAGTACTAGAGGAGTAAAAGGCTCATATAATTAAACTCTTCTATGTAAGTATTAGTTTATTTTGTGTATTAGTTTACAATCTAAAATAAACATTATTTTAATCCATATTTTATTGTTAATGTCTCTCAATATAGGAATATTTTAAGTATATAGACATTCTTGAAAGGAGGATGCATCGCATCTATGATGACATCTAATGTAGTGTAACTAATCTTTATAGGGATTGAAAGTATAAATTGCATAATCATTACTTTGCATATAGAAAAGACAAGATCTAGCATGATTTTAAGAGTGCAAGGCAGGCAATACTAGATGGTATGCCTAAGGATTATTAGCTACTAGTTTGCGACATGTTTGAGAGTTTAGAGTATTTCTTAAGAATGAATTACATATTATAGGTTCTACTTTTAAAATTCCAAATCTACTGGTAACTCTTCTAATGCCTATTATGTTGTTCTTTAATCTTGCAAGATCAATCCAAAAGAAATGCACACAATAGGGCATAAAAAAATTATAATGATTAGCATGGATCAAAATCTATATAAAACATTAATATGACAAGGCATGCTAAATAAAAATTCATTGCATTTAATATAGTACAACTTAATATTAATTAATATTTTTCTTTTAAAAGTAGCTTAGAGAAATAAGATAATAAGTGAGCTACAGTCAATGCTAGATAATTTCATCAACTATCATACTAAATCATCAAAGTTGTGGGTGTGAGAGGAGATTTGGGCCAATTATGTATGTATTATTGTATATATTTAAAATTTTTATTAATTGTGACAACTTACATAATCATTTTAACATTTTATCTTTAAGCAAATTATGTAGATTAGATGCAAGAGTAGGCTACTTAGCTATAAACATAGTCAAGTTCTACATCTACCTCATTAACTACCACTATAATGCAAATTAATCAATTTGCCATTGTCAAGAAATTGTTGGGTGCTTGTTAAGGGCATAAAAGTGGTTGGCTATGTGCTTCAAGGGAAATCTTATAGCAGCACCCCATCTAACACATCATCCACTGTCACGTATCCTTCCTAGCCATAGGATGATGCACCATTGCCCCATAATGTCAAATAGCACATCATTCAGAGTTAGTGGTGCATGGAGTATCAAGAAGAGCTTTTTTCTTACTAATAACAAACCATGGACTGTATGATGCAATATATGGTATTAACTATTAGGCTTACTATTTCTCCACTACCCCTACTACCATTCACTTGTCTCTCCTCAATCTTGTTGAGTAGATTCATTCCAAGGCCACTTGCACCTGCACCCTAACCTTAACCCATGATGCTAAGTAGTAAGATGACTAGTAAGACAATTGGCTACCATATCTTAGCAAGCTCCAATGATTTCGTGTATTTTATTTCTTCATTTGGACCTTATTTTAAACTCTTCTTTACATATGTCATTTGCATTATTATATATCATTCAAAAATTTTTCATATATATATTTCATTATTATAATATAAGGGAAATAGTTAAGTCTTAAATTACACTCATTATGATATAAAATTGATTAATAATATTTTACGAATTTTTGTATTAAAAATAAAATTTAAAAAAAATTTGAATTAAAATATCTATAGTAATGATATTTATTGTTAGTATAGATATTTTTATTTTTAAACTTTGAAAATACTTCTTTATTCATTGATGACAAATATGCTTGGTAAAAGCTTTGCCATGTCATTAATGTATATAGTGATGACATATTGTCCTCATTATATATGTTGACATGGCACATCAATAATGGATTCGGATTCTACAATGATATTTTGATGTTATAGGGTTATATGACCTATAAATATGATTATATATATATATAAACCAATGATATGTTCCCAATGATATTGCTGTTAACATAAGTGTACAACAATGATCTTGTAACTTACGGTTGTTTCTTACAGTGCAATTGCATATATAGCACCAAGAGGAAACCCTAATGTTACCATTTGTACTAGCTAGTTGAAAGCACCAATTTTGCTTAATACCCATTTGCTTCCTATGTCTTTAGATTTGAGCCACATAAACTTGGAGAAAAGATGTTATAAAAGGGAAATTATGGGAAGCACTTACAATCTCTTCATTAATTCTATTCTAGAAATGGAAGTTATGGACAAGAACGTGATTACAAAACCATCCATCTGCACCATGAATAATTCCTTTCAACGGCATCATTTGTCACAAAATTATCCCATCTGCACCGCATATAATTTCTATCAATTGATAACAGTTTGTCTTGCTCTCTTGGCATCCATAAGTACGTACGGGATTAGTAGTAACGACATGGAGGACATTGTTTAGAAAGCATATGGTATGAAAATTCAAAGGACCAAATGTTGGGTTGGAGAAGTACCTCATCGACAATTATTTAGTGTTTTATAATTTTAGGGAATGTTTTTGGGGTTTTGCTTTCTTAAGGGTAAGCAAACTTGGTTTTTGAATTTGGATCCCTTAATTTTTAAAACAAATTGAGAGATAAATATAAAAAAAATTATATTGAATAAGTGTGTTCCGAAAAAAAAATGTGGATATCAGAATAAAAAATATTTTATTATTTTTTTAAATGAATGAAATTAATAATTGAGAAATTGGAGGGATGAAGATGCTATTTTCTTTGCAAAATTATCTAGTGTTTGCCTTACATATATGGAAATATGCTCATTTTAACATAATAACAATCAATAGCTAAAGGGCAGGTCCAAAATTCTATTTATAAATTATACAATGGGAGCTGCTTTCATTTGTAATTTGATGTGGACATCGGGGTTTTCATGGGTGCAAAGTACCTAATCACCTTCTGAGGGCTCCAACGTGAACCAATGGATGCAACCCACCGTGACAAATTATTAATGCACCCGTGGCTTTCCATTCTCCACTCTCCAGAAAACCAATGGAAATTCTATAATATCCAAAGTAGAAATTTATATATTGATATCTTAATTTTATGATAATATATAATTATATAATTCTGATAATATCAAAATAAATAGTTAAAATTAAATAATGAAAAATTTTTAAATAAGTAAAATATTTATAATATAATATTTATATTTACAACCTTAATTTTTTATATAATTCTAAATTCAATGAAAAGTTAATTTTTAAAATAAGTTATTTATATTAAGTTATATGCAGGCTTTAATTCACTCTATTATTATATATTAAATTTATGATAATATTACAAAATTAATTCATTTGTGAATATATTAAATTTTAAGTCTACTAACATTTTATATTTGATTATTTGAGATACTTTTAATTAGTTAATAAAACAATTAGCACTAAAAAATATAGGTGATTTATTTGAAATACAAAATAAGTAAAAATATATAATTTCTTATATTTTAAAATTATCTTTTTAACTTTTTCTTTTAATTATCTTTCACTCATAAATAGATCATAAAAATTTATAAATTATTATTAAAATAAATATAATCTTTTAAATCATTCAATAAATTATACAATTTAAGATAATTATTTGATATTAATTTATAAATTCCTTATATTTAAAAAAATTAAAATTCTTATGTTTCATTTTGTTTTCTACAAACTTCACTTCCAAACCCCATAGTTAATTAGTGATACTTTTTCTATATTTATTAAACTATAAAACTCAAAAATTTCATGCTTTAATTTATTTTCTATAAATTTCATTTGGCTATCAAAATTATAATATAAGGTTAATCATATAAATACAATAATGTATGAGTTTAAGATTTTTTTAAATTTTTTTCTATTTTGAACTTTGTTTATTTATGATAATATATTTCAAATAACATGTTTAGTTTCTTATTTAGAATCATGTTTAAATAACTAATAATTTATTTTAATTGAAAATTTTATTTCACATATTATTATTATTTAAATTTTTTATAATCTCAAATAAGAAAAATAAGAAATGGGGTTAGATTTTTTTGGTTGCATATCCATAAAATTAAATTAAAAGTACTAAACTTATGTTATTCAACTAACTATTGAATAACATTTAAAACCTATGTTTCATATTATTTTCAACTTTACTAAATTACGTACTTAATTTAAAATTTTTATTTTTCATTTTTTTATTTTTAAATTTAATTTACATAACATTATACTCAATTTATTTTATCTTTAAATAATTAATATTTTATTTTATTATTTGAAAGATTTATTTGATAATTATATTACTTAAATATTTAAACTTTGTTAAGATCAAATAAAAAATAAGAGATAAAATTGAATTTTCATGATTATGTGTATATAGAATTAAAATAAAATTATTTAAACTAATTAATGAAGCATGAAAAATTTAAGGAAGGGAGAAAAACATATTTTTTTATAAGTTTAGGGTAAAATTAAAAATATAAATAAACTTGTTGACTAGTTATTATTAATTTGTGTGTCATAATTTAATTCATTTAATTATTTATATGTGTCATATGTCATGTATTGATTAGTTGATCAATTAAGGTATTCACACTCTAACTTTTATTTTAGATATGGAAAACTATCCATTTACTATTTACTACTTTTTATTAGTATAACGGTTAGTATTCATATATCAATTTTTTATTGTATGAATTTAAATAAACTCAATTTCAACTCTATCTAAATAATAATTATATCATGTTGAATTAAATTTTTTATTAGATATGTCAAATAAAAAAATTTATGTAATTTATTTAATAATTTTAATTAATAAAATTTATATTATAATTTTATTTATTAAATTTAATTATTTATTAATTTTTACTAAAAATATTTTAATCATTAATAAAAATACTTTTTTAAATGTTTTGTTGCTATTTCATTCAAAAATAAATTTTATATTTTTATAACATATAATTATTTATAATTTGATTATTAATTATTTTTAAATAATATTTTTAAAATTGTAATATAAATATTTGAATGAGTTAGTATATCAACTCATTTATAATTCTAATCGGATTTATTTATCATTCATTTTGAAAAAATCAATTCATTTATAATTCAAATTTATATAAGCTCCACTTGAAATCATATAATTAAAAACTTCATATTTGTGCTTATTTATATCGAATTATCATATTGTATCAAATGTCATCCTACTTTTTATCAATGGTTGTACTTATTGCACAAAATTTTTTTCCAACAATTTATTAATTTAATAGAAGCATGGTAAATTGTAAGATTTCAAGAATAGTGAAGGATCTGAATTCAATCCATAATGCGTCTTTGTTGGGAAGAAATGTTTAATTATTTAATTACGTACTCTGGAAAAGGGCCCATTAATAATTATTTAATTGAATAAAAGGGTAAAGGGCCTCGAGTCTATTGTAATTTTCAAACAAAAGGTAAAATAAGAGGGAATTTGGGATGGAGTTACATTTTCACAATAATTGAAAACTCATGGACTGAATATATATATTGAAGTTTTATGCCTGTGATATAAATTAATCTTCTTAATATTATATAAGCTGTGATCTTATCATTTTTATATAGATTATTCTTAGAGCAAGTATATTATACCTGTTCATATAAAGAGAGTAACCATCCCGTATCTTTATTTACTCTCCTTAATAGATTTTTCTTAAAAAAAAATCCTTAAACAAATCATATAATTATTATAAAAATATTTTAAATAATCTAAAAATTTAGTATAAAGGGTATATATTAATTGAATTAATTACATATCCTTTTCTTATATAAGCATTTGAAAATTTAAATAATTCTATAAATTCTGTCATATTTATTCATATCAATTTTTCAATACTACAGTTCAAATTAATTAAATATATATCAATTAAAATTTTGTCAAAGAACATATACTTTTCTCTTCCTTTTATCTCTACCATTGAGTAATATAAATATAATAAAATATTTTTTATTATAAGAATATTTAAATAAATTAGATATTTTATTTAATTAAAATAATTTATTATGTATTCTATTTTTAATCTTATTATTCTACAGTTGATGCACTGCTCTTCTTTTTTTTTTTTTTGTAATTATCGTTCTTCTTCTTTTTATTTACTCTATTGCATATTCTTTCTTTTTTTAATTTCTTTTCTGTTAATTATTATAAAAAATTTAAATAATTCAAATTTGATTAAATAAATGAGCTTTGTATTTTATTTTTAACTCTTACAGATTGCAAACTACATACTATCTCTTATTTTTTATTTGCTACTTTATATTTGTTTTTATTTTTCTTTTTGCAACCTATATATTAATATTACAAAAGAGTATAGATATAATATGATATATTTTATTTCTTACAAAATGATTCGAATAATTTAACGATTTAATTTATTGAATTAACCAACTATATATTCATTTTTTGACTCTGATACTTTACAAATGATGACACATCATCTCTTCTTTTTGTTTGATATTTTGCATGTGTTTTCTTTTTTTATGTTCATTTTTTGTTATTATAAAATAGTATAGATATAACATAATATATCTTAAGTAAAATGAGTTGTAAAATTTTTTATTTAGTTTCTATTTACTCTTTATTATATTTATTTTTATGTTAAATATTTCCATTTGATTATGGAATCAATTTATGGAGAACTTATTCTTGGTAATATAAATCAATTAATTCTATGAACTTTTATTTAGCAAAAATCAATATATATGTTAAAAATTTGTTATTCACATACTCAAATATATAATTCTAAAATAAGTGCTAGAAATTAGATTCCAAAATCTTTATATGATTTTTTTATAATATCAAAACTAAAATTTAAGTATGTAAATAAATATTCAATTTAGATGTAGATAATTTTCAATTTGTGCATCCCCTGGGCTTATAATCTAATATATATATATATATATATCATGAATTTTCATTATTTTTCTTTATTATTTCTGTCGTGAATTGTTGCTGTTTTATTATTTTAATAATTTTTTTTATTTTTACTATGATCTTGAATCACTCTTTTTTTTATTTCCATCACAAATCAATTTATTATATTAGATATATCTGTCTATAATTTAACT
The DNA here is from genome assembly GCA_020226215.1 of Sindora glabra. Lineage (NCBI taxonomy): Eukaryota > Viridiplantae > Streptophyta > Magnoliopsida > Fabales > Fabaceae > Sindora > Sindora glabra. Next base: position 12,731 of record JAIUCU010000027.1, on the reverse strand, counting down.
TTTAAATATAAATTCAACCATAAATGAAAATTAATATTTTAATATAAAACCGGTTCAATCAGAAAATTGGGGTTGAACCAACGTTTTATTGAGTTCAAACGATCGATCTAATTTTACTAATTATAATATTATTTCTTAATGTTTTCTATGTGGAACATTAAAACTAGGTACAACTACATTACCCTTATTCAGGGGGGGCATCATTGCCATTGCCAGTGGGTGGGGTTTAGCCGTCTAGCCGTTTAGCCCCGAAAATTTGAAATGCCAAGTTCTTTTCTCCTTATTGACATTTTATTTTAATATTTTATGTATAAGTTTTTAAAATTTAAGATATTTTCATACTTTTTTTTTTAATAATTTGCCTTTTTGACGTCTAAACATATTCAATATCTAACTACACTCTGCCCTAATTGTACAGCAGAGTGTGACCCTTTTCTGTTTTCCACATTGAATTGCTAAGTTCGGTGGTCATATACTGTATGGGTCAATGGGAAAGATGAAGAATTTGTTAAACAAATGAAGACGCAACGTAGCATCACCTGAACCACAGCATCAAGTCAGAGAATATGAAAACTGCAAGCTTATTGTTGAAATCATTAACTTTTTAGCGATTAATTCAAAAAGGTCAGAAAGACAAAAAGATGAGAGATCCAACATCAATTGTTGAAAGCTAATGTACAGATGTTCACACCTGTTCTTCTGAGGCAATTTATTTTGATAAGCTCAGGGCTTTTATTGTACGTTTAGTTAAATATTACTGCCCAGTCCTTTTTATCAGTCGGCGAAGACTAGAAAAAAATTAATTTATTGTATTCAATTTTATTATAACTTTTAAAATTATTTTTATTTTAATAATTAAAATTTATTTCATCATTTTAATCATAAAATTTAAGATGATTAAGAGTGAAGTCATGATAAAATAAATTATTAATACTTTTTGTAATGAATGTAAAAAATAATTTAATATTTAGTAAAGATAAAAGAAAGAAAAATTTAAAAAATAAATATTTCATTAAAATTTTATAACCACATATAAAATTCTGTTTTTGCTACATTGCTTTTATAAAAATGACTTTTCTATAATATTGTTATATATTCTATGTGGTAGAACACAATTTTTATGGCTCCATTTTGTAATCGATAAGCGAATGAATAGTTGATAAGTTAATTAGTAACTAATAAATTAATTAATAATTGATAATTTATAATTGATAATTGATATGTTAGCTGATTTTTTAAAAAGTATTTCAAAAAATTAGTTATTAAACTAATTAAAATTATAAAATAATATAAAAATATATTAATAAAAATAGATATACAGTTAAAATAATTCATATTTATCTAAATATTAAATCATATTAAAAATAAAAAAATAATGTCTAATATTTAAATAATCATATTTTATGAATTTATATATTTATTTACATAATTTTTATTTATTATTTAAAAATTTTAAATATAATTATATAATTATATTTTATGACATTACATATTTATTTATACATTTATTTTTATATATTTATAGTTTAAAATTAGGATATAATTATATTAAAGTTAAGTTAATTATATTTTATAAAAAATAATATTTAAATTTTGTGTTATGAAAGTTTGGGTTGTAAGTTAATAAAAAAAGTATAAATTTAGAAAAAATTTTAAAAGGTGATAGTTTATTAATAAAATATTAAATTAGAATTTATTTTTTAATAAGATAATGCATGGAATACTTTTAAATATTAACTTATAATTTATTAATCAGGTCAATAAATTATAAGTTAACTTATTTGTTAAGTGAAATAGAGCCTTTGTATAATATAACATATATAATTTTCTATAATTGTTTTAATTCTATTTTTATGATATAAAGAATATTTGATGAATAACTTTTTGATTAGCTTTTATCTGATTTGAGTGCCTTTAGTATATGATAAAATATAATAAATTTATATATTTGTATTTTAAATTAAAATTTTCTTTGCAATTTTATTTTCCATTTTAGATGTTATTCTTATAATATGATTGTAATGTGATAGAATATATTAGAAGAAAATTATATTTTTTAAAAAAATTTATGCAATGAGAATATAAGAATGCTAAAAATGTTAAAATAGAAATAAATCCTATAAAATTTGATGCAAAAAATTTATAAAATTAAAAAATTAAAATTTATAAAAATATATATAATGGAAGGGCATAGTATTAAAAACTAACGTAACAAGAACATATGAATGTTGACAGTGGAAAAAATTGAATAAATCTTAACTTTATAAAAAAATTTACAACATTATGTAAAAATTATGATTACCAAAATTTATAAAAAAAAAATCATATCCATCATTTTATAAGGCCATTAAGGAAATTTTTGTAGAACTACTTGCTCTTTTTTATTAATAGTATTTTTTAAGTGTAATGAGAAGTTTGGTACGCTAATAATATACACTTGTTTTTCAATTCAGTACAGGAAACTATGCCAATAATATACACTTGTTTTTCAATTCAGTATAGGAAGCCTTTCAACAAGTTTAGGTTTATCACATTGTATTCGTATGCAATTTTATTAATGAATGTAAAATTTTTTAACTTTATAACTTATTATTTGTCTTCATTTTATAAATTTACTTTCATCGTGCTCAAATATATACTTATAAGATTAAATTTTCAATAAATTTTATATTGCAATGTCTCTAATTTGAAATGTAATATTTATAAATTAATATCACTAACATATTAGTAGATAGTAAAAAAAATTAATTATTACTTCTCAAATATTTTTATTAAAATTTAAAGTATGCAATTAATTAATTCAATTAACAATTTCTATATTGTTATGGAATAAAAATTAAATTTAACTTCAATTTGTCAATTTTTTGTTAACAAAATAAAATATATAATTAATTTATATTTATCATTCTTCTAGGATATTCTAATTAAGATTACTTTAATAATTTTGAAGGTTAAAGTTTTGATTAAATCTTTATTGATCACAATATATTTAATTTTTAATATAGTATTTAAAAGTTACTTTTTAAAAAATATTCATAACATTGAATTTAAGTTTTGATATTTAAAAAAATTATAAATAAAAAAATAAAGCTCATTTTTAAGTACTTTACAAGACTTTTGTTGAGCCACTCACAATTTTTTAAGTACTTTTGATATTGAAACCTTTGACTTCTAACTTGAGCTTGTGAAATTTCTTTTGTGATGAGGTTGCCTTAATTTTTTACCCGTTAGTTGTTTCTAAATTAATAGTGGTAATGAAAACATGTTTAAATTGATAGATCCATCTAGCAAACTTGTTTATTCATGTACTTGACCAAAAGCATGAAATCAACATAATGTAATTGATTAATTAGTTACAAAATAGAGGTCCATATATTGGCTTCTCTCTTTTAGCACAAGGAAATGCATTCATCATGTTAGGAATGTTGCAATCATTGTTGGAAATAATACCTATAAAATGAGGGAGAGATAATCAATGCAAAATGAAATATAATGAACCATTAATGTGTCAACTAAACTATACTCAATTAGAAAATGAGAGCTTATTATAAGTTTAGTTGGAAGGAGCAAGCTGATCAAAGTAACATTTGTCAGATCAATTAACAAGTTTAAAGAGTTAATTATGAAAATACTAGTGATGACTATCACACCAAAAGCTTACACTTACTTCTAAGTCATTAATTGACATACTATCGACCATTAGAGGAGTTTGTAAGATAAATTTAGTTTAAAATAAATGTGGCATAGGGTGGCAAAAAGCATTCAATAGTTAACATCATCTATTTGTATGGGGAAATCAACAACACTAGATAGAATCTGTAAGGACAATAAAAATATGTAAATATAACTAAAACAAGTTATGAAAGAGAAAGGTGTAGTTGATAAGGGTGAATCTTGAACATGAAGACTTTGCTTGTTAAACACTATATATAGATGCCTTATAGCTCAATATGATGTTATATGTGATTCTTTTACATTATTAAATTCAAACTTCCATATTAAGACTCTAAACCTCATGTTTGATTACTGAAAGTATAGCTAATTTGCCTATAACTCACCCTCCAATGGCAAAACATTTGAGAAATTCTTCACATTCGAGTGTTGATAAAGGATAAGAAATCCTAGACAACAAGCATTGGTAGCCTTGGGAGAACTATAGCTCAGAAAGGCCTTTTTATTGTTCAACAAACTATATTTAAAGGTAAGCTTCTCTAACTTTCTATATAGATTTTTTATCCCCTCAATCATAGCCATTACGGTAATTTATCAAGTTTATAACATCTTCATAACAATTTTTTTCAAATAATTATTAATAAGCTGAAATTTACAATGAGAGACTAGGCAAAAAAGGAGAAAAGGTCAATGTTATACCCCTATTACCCTATTTTGTCCAATGGCTTTAACTTTTACATGGACCACTTAATAAATATTATGGCAAGGATTGCCAAAGCAAGAATTAAAGAGTATCTTAGAATATTACAATTTTCATTTGTTAAAAAAAAATACTAATATTCCTCAAATTCTACTAAAATCCTATGCATGTCCTTTTTAATTTCATAACATGTCCTTAAATTATTTTTAATTTTATTAGACGAGGTTGTTAAAAATGATGAATTCATAAAAAATGATATCCATATTATTTAAAAAATTAATGGATAATTGGATTAGAAAAGAACTTCATGTGTAATTTATCCATGTAAATGCATCACATGTCATGCAATATAGATATGTACATGTCCTAAGTAATTGGGAATTAGAAATTATAATTAGTCACTTTTTAAAAAAATTTATTTACAATAATATGGTATCATTGAACTCTCTCAATGAATCACTTTTTCATAAATAACAATTATGCAACAAAGACATTGTCATCATTGAAGGTTTAGTGAATAATGATGAAAATCACATTTCTTCGATAGTAGAGTCATGATAGTAGCACATTTAGATAATTACAATGTCATTAGTATATATGCCTAGGAAAATGTAGCTACTATAAAAAAATGAACACATTTGCTAACGACAATGTTATTGTAAAATATTTTTTGAAATTTTAAAAATTTTTAAAATTGAATTTCAATGACCATTTTATAATGATATGTTGTCATAATATGTACACCAAAATGTGAATGGGTTCAATTTGACACCAATATTTTTGGCTAACAATTTGCAATGATTGAAATAAATGTTATCATTAATTGTCCTAATCATAAATGGTATAGAGCAACATTTTTGCCATTCACATGACTAAATAGAGGCAAAAAAGAAGAAAAGAGGAGGAGGAATAAGAAGAATTACGAGGTTCTAAGGTTTGCTTGCAATGATATTTTTGTTATTTCATTTATTTTTTAGCTCCTATTCTTATTTTACAACATTAATTTTATATATTTGCTAGTTGTTGCTATTATTCATCCATTCTTTTTATTAGTTATTATTCCATTAAGGTTGATACAAAGTATTTTGGTGTAATTTTATATGATGCATGATGATAGATTATGGTATATTTGTAGAAAACACTTATGTAATTCTTTGTTGAATTATTTATTGAATGAATTTGTTGCATATGATATATTTATTATGATTCTATGGTTGTACATATTATATGATTATGGTATATTGGTGGTTTATTATATTTGAATTCAACATTGTTTTTGTATGCTTGATGTGTGTATGGGAATGTTAGGATGATATGTTAATAGTTGGAGGAGGAATAAGAAGAATTATAAGGTTTTGAGGTTAGTTTGTAATGATATTTTTGTTATTTCATATTTTTTTAACTCCCATTCTTATTTTATAATATTGATTTTATATGCTTGCTAGTCACTGCTATTATTCATCCATTCTTTTTGTTGGTTATTATCCCATTGAGGTCGGTATAAAGTATTTGGGTATAATTTTATATGATGCATCATGATGGATTGTGGTATGTGTAGAAAATACTTATGTAATTCTTTATTGAATTAGTTATTGAGTGAATTTATTGCATATGATATATTATTATGATCCTATGGTTACACATATTATATGATTGTGGTATATTGGTGGTCCTATTATATTTGAATTTAACATTGTTTTTGTATGCTTAATGTGTGTATGGGAATGTTAGGATGATATATTAATAGTTGTGTAATGTTTAAATTTAGCATAAGATTTTTGAATTTTATTATGAGTATTAACATTCATAACACACAAAATATGAAAGAATCTTAATGATATAAGAATTTGAAAATATTATGAGCTATAAAATAATATTAAATTTATAAATAATTTTTTAAATTTTATGTAAACCAAAGAATTTTTAAAATAGAATTACATAAAAGTTGTGAAACATCGTATGAACCATAAAGTAATAAGACTTAAAAATGTTATAGAATTTTAACATAAAAGAATAAAGTACTCAATGTTTACGAAAAATAAAATATAATGTATAAGAAAAAAATAGTTAAAAATATAATATATTCAATTGTTTGGGAAATTAAAACTTGTCCACACTTAAGAAATAAAAAATTGAAAAATAAAAATTTTAACATAAAAATATCAATATTGGTCTAAACAAATTTTATTTTTTATGAATATACCTAAAAATTTTAATATATTTTTTTGGTGAGAATGCAAAATAGATTTTGATATTAGTGGGTTAATAATTTTTTAAAATAATGAGAAAATAATTTTTATATTGAAAAATGTTATAAGTTATTTTGATAAATGATGAAATAACTTTTTTTTGTAATAATTGACAATTAAAATTGATATAAAAAATATAGCATATTTACAATTGATTAAGTAAACAACAAAACACGCATCACATGTAATAAACATATAAAAAAATTCTAAAACATATTAACAAATCTTATGACAATCATTTTATTTAATAATTAAAATTTGGATGTATTTTTGCTAAATAGATCATTTGTTTGTTCAAGGAATTAGTAATAATTTGAAATAAAATATTATATACACTATAAATCTATTTCATTTTTTACTTAAACCTTACAAAGGTTAGTTAGCTTTTTTAAGCTAACCATCCCTTGAATTGGCTCATGTTCTTGTATAGTTTGGGATAAGTCATTTAGTTGTTATTATCAACTTATCTGTTCATTATTTCACACTATAAAAATTCAATGTCTCTTTTTTGCTTTTCAATTATGTACTATATTAGTGTATAGTTTGAACACTTAAAGAATTGTGAGGAGTTGGAAGGCGCAACCTTATTAGATGCAAAAAATTATCCTCAATTTGCTTCATCTTTTGCACATAATTGTGCTAACACACATATGTCGATAGCTTTATAAATAATGAAGACATATTAAAAGATAAAATGATTGGTGATTATATAAAAGAGGTAAAGTTACAATTCAATGATGATGTTGAAACTAAAGAAGAAGTGGATAGGCCTTTTACTTCTATTAATAATGATTCAAACTAAGGTTTAGAGACTTTTACCTTTTAATATGTAAACATTATCTTAAGTTTAAATCCTTTTCCAAGTGTTGTAATAAATGTTATTTATGTCTAATGGAAAATATTGATTCTCTTTGGGACTAGAGTTTAGATACTTTTGCTTTGTAAACCCTAAATATTATCTTAAGTTTAAATATAATTTTCATTTATTGTAATAAATATTATTTATATCTAGTGAAAGTATTAATTCCTTTTCATTTCTAGCAATATATTTGTCAAGGTTAATGCTAATTTTAACTTTGATATGTCATGATAAATATTTTTTCATGTACCATTATTATGATTGTTCATGGCTATAGTTATTGTTGATTCTCACTATCATGGAGGTGATAGAAGGCCTAACTTTATATAGGGCCCCACTTGCATTCCCTGCCAATGCAAGTTAGGTAAAATTACTTAGACTACATAACTCATATGATTTTTCTTATACATGCAATTTTTCTATGTGGTAAATTTTTCTAAATCTATAGCATCTACAAAAAAAAGGAACATTAGCCTTAATAAAACATTAAAGAAATTAGACAGGCCACTATCCTTACAATTTGATCCTATCATCAAGCACCTCATAAGTCCAAACTATTCCAAATTACCATGTCTAGTAGGGATGCTAGTTAAGACAAATTGCAAGCCATTCCATAAGTCTTGGCAAGTAATACTTGAGGAGCAGAGGACTCGTAATTAAGCCTTTCTATGTAAGTATAACTTATTTTATGTATTAATTTACAACCTAAAATGATCATTATTTTTATCCATAGTTTTTTTTGTTACATATCTCTCGATATAGGAATATTTTGAGTAGAAAGACATTCTTCAAGGGAGGATGCACCGCATCTATAATGGCATCTAGTGTAGTGTAATTGATCTTTAGAGGGATTAAAAGTATAGATTGCATAATCCTTACTTGGCATATGGAAAGGACATGATTTAGCACGATTTTAAAAGTGCAAAGCAGGTAGTACCAAATGGTATGCCTAAGGATCATTAGCTATTAGTTTGCAACATGTTTAAGAATTTGGAGTATGTCGTAAGAATGAATTATATATTATAGCCCTACTTTTAAAATTCCAAACTTAATGATAACATTTCTATTGTCTATTGTGTTTTGCTTTAATTTTGTAGGACCGATCCAAGAGAAATGCACACAATAGGGCATAAAAAAAGTATAATGATTGGCGTGGATTAAAATCCATATAAAACATCAATATGACAGGGCATACTAAATAAACATTCGTTATATTTAATATAGTATAATTTAATATAACTAATCTTTTTCTTTTAAAATTAGCCTAGAGAAATAAAATGACAAGTGTGTTGCAGTCAATGCTAAACAACTTCATCGACATCATACTAAATCACCAAGGGTGGTGTGGGTGTTAGAAGAGATTTGGGCCAATTATGTATGTATGTATTATTGTCTGTATTTAAATTTTTTATTACTTGTGACAACTTACGTAATCATTTTGACATTTTATCTTTAAACAAATTATGTAGATTTAGGTGCAAGAGTGGGGTTACTTAACTACAAACATAGTTGGGTTTTGCATCTACCTTATCGACTATCACCACAATGCAAATTAATCAATTTGCCATTGTTGAGAAAGTGTTAAGTGCTTGATAAGGGCACAAAAAGGGGTTAGCTATGTGCTTCAAGGGACATTTTATGGTAGCACCTCATCTAGCACATTATACACTATCGTAAATCCTTCCTAGCCATGGGATGATGCATCATTGCCTAATGATATCTAACAATACATCATTCAAAGTCAGTGACGCTTGGAGTATCAAAAAGAGTTTTTTTCCTTACTAATAGCAAACCATGAACTGGTTGATGCGATATGTGGTACTGGCTGTTAGGCTTACTATTCCTCCATCACCCCTACTACCATTCAACTTGTCCCTCCTTCAATCTTGTCAAGTATATTCGTTCCAAGGCCACTTGCACTTGCACACTAACCTCAGCCTAACCAAGATGATGTCAAGCAATAAGATAACTAGAAGGAGAATTGGCTACCATATCTTGGTAGGCTCTAATAATGTTATGTATTTTATTAGACTCTTTTGTACATATGTTATTTGTATTATTGTATATCATTCAGGATTTTGTCATATATATATTTCATTTTTTTTGTTTGTTTCATTATTAAAATATAACAAAAATAGTTAAGTCTTAAATTACATTCATTATGATATAAAATTGAATAATAATATTTTACAAATTTTTGTATTAAAAATGAAATTAAAAAATTGAATTTAAAAATATTTGTAGCAACGATGCTTATTGTTAGTAAAGATATTTTTATTCTTTAACTTTTGAAAATACTTCTTTATTCATTGATGAAACATAGTTGGTAAAAGCTTTCTCATATCATCAATGTATAATGATAACATAATCTCATCACTATATATGTTGACATGGCACATCAACAATGGGTTTCAGATTCTACAACAATATTTTTGTTATTATAAGGTTATATAAGTACAATTACACACACACACACCAACGCAAATGATATGTTTCCAACAATATCGTTATTAGTATAAGTATACAGCGATGATCTTGTAACTTATTGTGATGACAAATTTTGTTGCAATACGTGTTTCTTATAGTGCAATTGCATATATAGCACCAAGGAGAAACTCTAATGTTACCATTTGGACTGGCTAGTTGAAAGCAACAGTTTTGCTTGAGACCCCATTTGCTTCCTTTGTCTTGATTTGAGCCACACAAACTTTGGAAAAAAGATGATATAAAAATGCAAATTATGGGAAAGGACTTACAATCTCTTCATAGTATTCTATTCTAGAAATGGAAGTTATGGACAAGTACGTGATCACAAAACCATCCATCTGCACCATGTATAATTCCTTTCAACGACATTATTTGTCACAAAATTATCCCATCTGCACCGCTTATAATTTCGATCAACGATAACATTTTGTCTTGTTCTCTTGGCATCCATAAGTACGTACGTGATCAGTAGTAACAATAGAGAGGACATTGTTTAGAAAGCATATGTTATGACAATTCAGAGGATCAAAACGTTGGGTTGGAGAAGTACTTCATCGACAATTGTTTAGTGTTTTATGATTTTAGGGAATGTTTTGGGGTTTTGCTTTTCTTAGGGGTAAGAAAACTTGGCTTTTTGAATTTGGGTCCCTTAATTTTTAAAGCAAATTGAGAGATAAATATAAAAAAAATTACATTGAAGAAGTGTGTTCCGATAAAAAAAAATGTGGATATCAAAATAAAAAACTATTTTTTTATTTTTTAAAATGGAATGAAATTAATAATTGAGAAATTGAGGGAATGCAGATGCTATTTTCTTTGTAAAATTTATCTAGTGTTTGCCTTACATATATGGAAATATGTTCACTTTGACGTAATAACAAAATCAATAGCTAAAGGGGAGGTCCAATATTCTATTTATAAATTACACAATGGGAGTTGCTTCCATTTGTAAGTTGACGATGACATCGGGGCTTTCGTGTGTGGAAAGTACCTAATCACTTTCCAAGGGCTTCGACGGGAACCAATGGATGCAACCCACCGTGACAATTATTAATGCACCCATGGCTTTCCACTCTCCACAAACTCGCTTACCAATTTACTATTTACTACTTTTTATCAGGGTAGCGGTTCGCATTCACGCATCAAATTTGTATTGTATCAATTCAAATAAATTCAATTTCAACTTTATCCAAATAATAATTATATCATGTACAATTAATTTTTTTATTGGATGAATAAATGAATTAATCTATCTTATTTATTTATTAATTTTTATTAAAAATATTCTTAACCATTAATAAAACGCTCTTTTAAATATTTTGTTTCTATTTTATTCAAACATAAATTTTATATTTTTATAATACATAATTATTTATAATTTACTTATTAATTATTTTTAAATAATATTTTTGAGACTGTAATATAAATATTTAAACTAATTAATCAACTCATGTATAACTCTAATCTAACTTATTTATCATTCACTTTAAAGGACTCAATTCATTTACGATTCAAATTTATATAAGCTAAGTCATGTAATTAAATACTTCATGTTGGTATTATAGTATCATATCAAATGTCACCCTAGTTTTTATCAACTGCTGTATTTATTGCATTTGCAAAAAATAGAAAAAATTGTTTCCAACAATTAATTAATTTAATAGAAGCGTGCTAAATTGTAGGATTTCAATAGTAGTAAAGGATCTGAATTCAATTTATAAACGCTTCATTGTCGGGAAGAAATATTTAATTATTTAATTACGTACTCTGGAAGAGAGCCCATTAATGATTATTTAATTGAATAAAAGGGTAAAGGGCCCCGAGTCTATTGTAATTTTCAAACAAAAGGTAAAATAAGAGGCAATTGGGATGGAGTTAGATTTTCACAATAATTGAAACTCATGAACTGAATATTTATTTGAAGTTATATGCCTGTGATATTAATTAGTCTTCTTAATATTATATAAGCTGTGATGTTATCATTTTTATATAGATTATTCTTAAAGAAATTATATTATACTTGTTCATATAAAGAGAGTCACCATCTCGTATCTTTATTTACTCTCTTTAGCAGATTTTTCTTAAAAAAAAAAAAACTTAAACAAATCATATATTTTTTATAAAAATATTTTAAATAAATTAAAATTTTAATATAGAAGGTATATATTAATTGAATTATTTCCATATTCTTTTTTATATAAGCATTTGAAAATTAAAATAATTATATTTAAATTCTGTCAATATTTATTCATATCATTTTTTGAATGCCACAGTTCAAATTAATTAAATATATATCCATTAAAATTTTGTCATAGAACACATACTTTTGTCTTCCTTTTATCTCTACCATTGTGTAATATAAATATAAAAAATATTTTATTATAAAAATATTCTAAATAAATTAGATATTTTATTTAATTAAAATAATTTGTTATGTTTTATATTTTTAATTATTATTTTTCTACAGTTGATGCACTGCTCTTCTTATTTTTATTTGCTCCATTGCATTTTTCTCTTAATTTATTTATTTTTTTCTTTTAATTATTATAAAAATTTTGAATAAGTTAAAATTTAATTTGATTAAATAAATTAGCTTTGTAATTTATTTTTAACTCTTACAGATAGCATACCACATAATATCTCTTTTTTTTTCTATTTGCTACTTTGCATGTATTTTCATTTTTCTTTTTACAACCTATATATCTTAATATTACAAAAGAATATAGGTATAATATGATATATTTATTTTTTTACAAAAATTATT